>LD364371.1:899-17518 GCA_001465055.1 Ptychodera flava | reverse complement strand
AGTATTAATTAATGTAGTTTCGTTTTTTCCCTGTCTTTACATAAAACTGTTATGAGGTCAAAGGTGAGTACTCTACGTAAGTGTTATTGGACTCCGCATCTTCTTTACCGAAACTTACTGCACGATGAAACTATTTAGGTTATAGACGACTGTGTATAATAATATGTGTTATTATCAACGTTCACCAAGTTTGCATGTTAAAAAAATAATCACATCGATAAACTGCCACATTCGCTGTTTTGATTTTTTACTGAAGCAAAATGAAGGCAATTTATTTATTTATTTATTTATTTATTTATTTATTTATTTCACAGCTGTCAGTTTATGGAAAGAGAGTGAAGGTTATTCTGTGTATGATATGAGAGGAAACAGACAACACGACATGTTCATGCATCCAGCTTCATCAGAGGTAAGTTTCTTTCATAGCAATTTGGTCTCCATTTATTGAAATGTTGAGATAAAAGTCGAAGAAACACTCGAACTCAAATCAAATTATTATAAGGTAGTGTACACACCTAAAAGCTGAAAGATCTGAACACATCTTGCGCGGACTTTCCTCAAGCAAACCTTAAACCATTCTCTTTGAAAATCAAAATCAAAATCGGGAAATAAATTTATTTATTTACTTATTTATTTGTTATTTTCTTATTTATTAACAGCTGTCAGTTGCTTGCGAAGAGAGTGAAGGTGGTTCTGTGTATGATTACGCTGTAAGTCGTCTGGCAGAGAGAGGGAACGGACGACGTGAACTGTTTAGATATCAAATCCTATCAGAGGCAAGTTTCAGGCGTAGCCACTTGGTCTCGATTCATTGAAATGTTTAGATAAAAATCCAAGAAAAAACTCTGAGGTACCAAAGTTCATCAGAGGCACACATGTCAGTCAATGTTAGCCTTGATTTACTTTATATCCCGGTACCACTAGAGCACTTGTCAGTTGATACCACTGAACATATAATCGTCTCATCTTGACTTATTTCCAGGGTGAAGCATTACCGTCAACAAATTCACCGACTTATACTGAAGGTGGTCGTCTTGTTTGTACGCCATCAGACAACAGGTCAAGCCCGGATGGACTGCGGTAAACGGAAATGGAAATGACGACACAAAGCTATGAAGTCTTTCCTTCAAACATGATAATTGAGTAGTAAACATTGCGTGACAGTCGTATATTTATCCCTTTTCGCTCTATATCCTTCTAAGCCAGAATCTTGCACAGTAAATGATTCCTCCTTGCCATGTTACGTCATTAATAAAATGATAATGAGGAAAATACATGCTCACAATTAACGTCTAGCAATATGCTCAGTTTGAAAATTATGTGTAGTTCTTACGAGGATACCAAACAGAAGTATTCTTATTATTTAAGAATGTTATGCATTTGTGCAAATATTGTACAAGGTGAATATAATCGATATCAGGTGTAATCATGAGCTCTTTCATTAGTAAATGCTGTATGAGTCAATGTCAATTATACTTAGCTCAAATCTCGTTTAAAACATGTGCAGAACTGACAACACACAACGCCGCCGTATTACCCAAATTTTGACAATTTTTGAGAGTTGTTCGCCTTGTAATAATCAGGTATATTTCACATCAACTGTTGTAAAAGCAAAAGTTATTTGGTCACTTGCTTGAACGTGCACGACTCGTACGTACAGTCACAGTTTCATCGCTCATAACAGTAATTTTTCCGTTTCATAAAAAAAGAAGTAAGCATTTTATTGTTTTCGTGTACCGATGCAGCTTATCGCCTTTACAAGAACAGTATGAAAAACCGTTGATTGATAATTTTGTGAATGTATGCTTTTGCCTTTTTTCATGATGGGATTAAATTTTAACATTATATCAGGGGAAAAGATGTCGAATGTCTGGTGTTTGGCCACATCTTATACTAGCACGTTCATACGGTGCAACGCATCGCACTTTGCTGCTTATACATTTAAAATAGTATGAACTTTGAACTAGTGATATTATTGCATGTTTAGTAACGTCCGGTATTTAAATCAAATGTTGAATGTTGATAAAAACACGGGCGAGCGGACACACTCGACACCGGGATGATACACTGGCGGTCTCATGTGAGAGAAAATTCATTTTCATTCAAAAATACGTCATAAAAAACATGTATAAATAAAAAGTGATAATCTTCATGAAATTTTGAGTGAGTGCTTTAATTTGACTTCGTCGACCAGTCTTTCATCTAATGTGCAGTGCCTTATTTTTAGATTTGAATCGTTTGCGCAAACGTTTTCCATGTAATATCAGCAGATTCTCAGTATATTTTGTAAGAGCCAACTCGAGTGACAGCAACCAGGGTCAATAATTTGCATATGTATTAGGACTGGATCTCACTGCGCATGCCCAATAAGGTGTCGTGACTGCGAGCAGGTCATGAAACGTACGGAAGTTTGCGAGAGCGCGCGTTATTTTATCGCCTTCTCCGAGCTAACGCTTTCTGACCTTATATAGCATTACATGACTCTGACTGGAAAATATGTTTACGATGTTATTCCTACTTCCAATAAAATCACGTACTTTTACATCGAGATGGTAGTTTACGTATATCGTATCACCCCCTGAAAAAGTCCGAGTGGTGGCGACAAATAACACCAAGCAGCATGATGGTTTGTATCAGCGCAGGACGTCATAATGGTGTCATCAAATAACAGATGACATAATGGACAAAACAGCGACCGAAGGCGCACAAGAAATTGAAGAAGACATTGGGGCGGTCTCATACCATGTGTACAAGCGATTTTGACGAGTGTGCACAGGTTCTTGTTTACTTTTACAATAGTTGTTCGGATCAGCAGTCTTTTTTCACTGACGTTGTGCTCAGCGCTCGAAACTTTACGCAACCGTAAAATCTTGGGACGTTGCAGATTCATAACATAAATGAAATCTGTCAGACTGTTAGTAAAGAGGTTGAACTATGGTTTCCTAACAGTGTAAGCCGTAAGAATCACAGACTCTCGACAGTCCCTTCTGCATTTTCTGTCTCTTATTGGTGTAGTCTCTCGCACATACGACAGTGGGGCAATCGAAAACAGAAGTCAGCCGGTCACGGCATGGCCAGCTTGAAATAGTGCACCAACGCAACATGGTGACGGCGATGGAGCTTAACTGCGGCAAAGCCTTGGAGGAACTCGGATATTCGCCCTGCAAAGACTTTCTGAGACAAGTTATTGACGGTTATGCTGCCTCTGCCTCCGCCCTGTCCTCAACGTCATACCTCATGAATAATTAATAGTCAAAGGGTGATCAGGCAGTGTGCATGAAATGTAATAATTCGGGGGAAATGCCATTTCTTCACATATGGGTGGTATCATTTTTCTTGCTTTTTGCATATCCATTTTTGAAATGTGTTGCCACAAATACTCATCTTGTGCCTCAATATGCTTGCACGTACTTTGCAAAGTTCCAACTTCCCCAAAGTGTGTACGAGATTGAAGCTGGACTTGATCTGACGGGGTTCTGACGGGGGACTCTTACTCGCACTAGCTTTGGTGACGTCTGCGTTTTAATATGTTTTTAGCTTAGCTTATAGTATTACTACAATTGAGCGACCAACAGAGACTTGATAATGTGTGGTCTGCGTGTTTAATATGTTTTTAGCTTAGCTTATAGTTTTACTTTTAATATGTTTTAGCTCAAGCATAGTGAAGGAGTCACCGTGGGGCAGTGGATAAGATACCGGACTCACAATGGTTCGACGCGCGGTAAGGCTAGAGTGTGTTATCGATAGGTGAGGTACTTTGTATAGTACAAACTACCTCACAGCACATATATCACATGATAAGATAAGCGTGTTTGGATCGTCTGATAACCTTTTGGCTTGTTTATGTTTGGCTTGATTATGCACGTGACACGTTATTTTGTATGTGATTGGCCAAAAGGCTACTTATATCAAAGTCGATGTTGTGACTTACTCATTGAGCGACCCACTCGGTATGTGTCGAAGGTAACAGGTAAGAAAACATATTTCACGATCATATTTTGTAATATTGCCTTACAAATTATTATGGAAGTTTTGAGATCCTGGCAACATCGTCAACGTAACGCAATAATATTGGAATAATACAACTTTGAGGCCTTATTATTTGCGACTGAGACGAAAGGTTTCATATGCTTGTTACCTAAAAAATATCTCAACTCGTATAGTAAGGCATTTATCAAGCTCGATACCCGGTAAGTCCAGAGAAAGGAACGCATATCGGTGGATGGTTAGTTTGAGACTCGAGAGCGTGGTGTTGTCTAAACTTCTATACCTATCCTGCAGTTGCAGTTTAAAATATGATCAAGACCACACATTATCAAGTCTCTGTGGGTCGCTCAATTGTTGTCCTAGGGACACAAATATTATGCGAACGCGTTCACCGTTGCGGCTGTATACCGTTACTGTTACGGATAACAGGCTACAGCGCATCACTCTCTTCCCATATGATAACTAGACCGAAGATTTAAGACAATTTTGTGTCATCAAATTAAATGAGTAGAAAACAACAAACAGATCCAAACAACATAGACAAAATAGAATACATTTGGGACAAGTCAATGTAACCAATTAACTGTGCCTCTGCAAGGGCAACCCACAGAACCCACAACACAAGAGCTCCGGGGTCACTGCTCTGATATCCCCAGTAGATTTGGCAAACCCATTCGTTTGTCTTCCACAGTTCCCAAAACAACTGAACCACGTTCATCGACTCTCCTTGGTGGAGCACTCTGTCGAAACTTAAAAATCCTGAATGCAAAAATACTCTGCTGAAAAAGTACAGAGTTACTGGATTTACTCAGTATTGATTTGGAAGATTTCTTCACCGGGCCGTAATTCAAAGTGATGTCATCAGAACGATGGTGTGGTGGCAGTATTATATATTATTGCCTGAATACATTGGTTTAGGTGCCCGAGAGCAGGTGACAATTTGCCCCCCTGGCGCGAGGGTACATAAACCCATGTATTCAGGCAATAATATTTTTATTACACGCCTCTTCACAGTTAATTCTATATGACATTTAGTTACAAGCAGGGCATTTTCAAACAATTTTACCATTATCGACCAGCACCAAACAGATTTTAACGAAAGTCAAAATAGCAGTGCGCGCATGGATATTTTACATCTAGCGTTAAGCGTCCACTTTGACGTCGAAAACATCGAAAGGCTTCACTGGCCCAGGTAACCATGGAAACCGGTCAGTACATCGTTCACCGGCCCGCTAACATCCCGGATGTTCCTATTCAAATCAATGCACTGATTTGCACTCACCTCGAGGCATGTAATAAAAAGCATTGAGGGTGACAAACAGATGATATTTCTGATAAGGGGTGTGCTTGTGTTAGGAAAGTATTACCGAATCATTATAGTAGGTAAACTGTATTTTTTTCAGACCAGAGAAACTTCAAATAATATTTTAATACAACCTGGTAATTTGTATTTCTGCTTTTCAAACTTTATAACCAACAGATATTTACTGTTTGGTCACGAGAATCTGTACTAGATCAGGAACATTGAAAATTCATTTTTTTTACCAATTTACCATACAAAAAAGTATATCGTTTCACACTATTAAGATTTGTATTGAAAGAATTTTTAAAAAATCATAATTTAATCTGACGAATAGTATTTATTAAAGTTGGGCCGTGTTTTCCCTGTGTTTACATAAAACTTCAAGGTCAAGTGGCGTGTACTCTACATCAGTGTTATTGGACTCCGCGTCCTCTTTACCGAAACTTACTGTATGATGAAACTCTTTGCGTTACAAACGACTGTGCGTAATAATTGATGTTTCATCAAGATTGCATGTTAGGAAATTGATCTCGTAGATGCAGTGCCACATGTGCTTTTTTGATGTCGTACTGAAGCAAACTGGGAAGGCAATGTATTTTATTTATTTATTTTTATTTATTCATATATATATATATATATATATATATATATATATATATATATATATATATGTGTGTGTGTGTGTGTGTGTGTGTGTGTGTGTGTGTGTGTGTTTATTTATTTATTTATTTATTTATTTATTTATTTATTTATTTATTTATTTATTTATTTATTTATTTATTTATTTATTAATTTACAGCTTCTTGCAAGATTAGTGAATGTTATTCCGTGAATGATAGGTCGTACAGCCGAGAAAGGGAACGGACGACGTAAAATGGTTATGTATCCAACCACATCAGAGGTAAGTTTAAATTTCATGCGTAACAATTTAGTCTCGAGTTAGTGATCATGTTTAGAAAAAAATCCTAGAAACACTCGAACTCAAATCAAATTATTATAAGGTGTAGTGTACGCGCCTCGAAGCTGAAAGATCTAAATAATCTTTGCGCAAACTTTCCTCAAGCAGACTTTAAACTATTCACTTATTCACTTTGAAAATAAAAATAAAAGTTAGAATCTCCGTGCACAAATTGGTGCTCAGGAAAAAATACATTTATTTATTTATTTATTTATTTATTTATTTATTTATTTATTTATTTATTTATGTATGTATTTATGTATTTATGTATATATGTATATATGTATGTATGTATTTATGTATGTATGTATGTATGTATGTATGTATGTATGTATGTATGTATGCATATGTATGTATGTATGTATGAATGTATGTATGTATGTATGTATGTATGTATGTATGTATGTATGTATTTATTTATTTATTTATTTATTTATTTATTTATTTATTTATTTATTTATTTACAGTTGTCAGTTGCTTGCGAAGAGAGTGAAGGTGGTTCTGTGTATGATTATATTACGCTGTAAGTCGTCTGGCAGAGAGGTAACGGACGACGTGAACTGTTTAGATATCAAATCCTATCAGAGGCAAGTTTCAGGCGTAACCACTTGGTCTCGATTCAAAATGTTTGGATAAAAATCCAAGAAACACCTGAACATGAATGAACTGATTACGTACATAGACAGTCAGTAGTTTCTCTACTCTCTATGTTACGTATAAGGTAGTACGCGCCCCGAAACTGAAAGATCGAAACAACGTTCACTCAAACTTTTCTTATGCAAACTTTAAACATGATCTCTTGCAAATGAAAGAACAAATACAAGGGATAGCCGTGCGAATCGTGATTCTTGGAAACAGACTACCTTAATCAAATAACTGCAATTTAACTTTCAAACGGGCACAATCTCTATTGAAAACTTAGATTTTAATTTCGAGTTTAAAAAGAACACAAAAACTTCATTTATACTCAACAACCTTTCAAAACAAGTCCTCAGTAGCAGCCAACTAGAAAATTACCGTCCAATATGACAGTCCGCGAATATCTGCCCCTCGAGGCTTATTCTACACAAACGTGAATTGTTCACAGATGTTTCCATCTCTTCTGTGCATCTACCAATAACATCAACTTTTTAAAACAGCCAGAGGACTGGTAGAGGTGTCATTTGAACGATGCGCAGTCGGTGCCCAGTAGCCATAATGGTAGCAGTAGTTGTTGTTGTAATGATTATTTTCTTTATTCTCAAGGTTCCCGTTCAGTGCAATGACATTCATGCCAATTCTGTGCACAGTTTTATCGTCAGTTCTCTGATGCGGAATAGAGACGAACTTGGTTCGACGTTGAGGTACCAAGGTTCATCAGAGGTAAGTCAATGATGGCTTTGATTTACTCTAAAGTTTCGATATAAATTCCAGTAACACTTGACAGTTGATAACACTGAATATACTGTAGCTATTAATGTCTCATCTCTTGACTTTTCATTTCCAGGGTGAAGAATTACCGTCTTCAAATTTACCTACATATACTGAAGGCGGTCGTCTTGTCTGCAGGCCATCGGACAACGGCTTAAGACGGGATGAAAAAAATGACGATACGAAGCTGTGAAGTATTCTTTCAAATATAAAGTATATAAATACTATCATGAGCAGTTAAACGGTGACTTCGTTCAAGCAATTGACCAAACTGCTTTAATTTCACAAAGTTTATGTCAAATACATCTGAATTTCCAGGCTTCGAATAATTCTCAAAAATTGACAAAAATGGGTAATATGGCGTTGTACTGTGTTGTCAACTATGCACCTGTATATATTCGACGAGATTTTAGCTAGGTATGATGATGATTGACAATGACTCATACAGCATAACCCATTCATGCTCCGATGTGCCACCCTTCCACTTGCAGTGCAGGAAGGACGATATCAGTGTATTGCTTCGAATCTAAGATTATGTAAATTGTGTAGTAGTGGAGACGTGGAAGATAAATACCATTTCCTATTGATTTGTACAATTTGTAACAATGATACAAGTATTGAACAAAAGCATGAAAAAATTCAATTATTAATGAGCGCAGCAGATTCTGATGTACTATCAAACCTTACTAGTACATCTGGATCTGTTGTAAGTTCAAATTTATTAAGTAATTGATAAGAAATTCCAGAATCAATCCATAATGTGTCCTTTTCATTTCTTCCTTTAATATTTAGCTCGCTATGTATGTTTACATTTTCTATGAAATGTACAGTTCTCTATGTAGTTGAGAAATCTTTTTTTGTATTTTCTAACTTTGTAAGACCTTTGCATATTGGCCGTGGCCTTAAAATGCAATAAAATTACTATCATTTTTACGGGGTTGTATGACGTCAATAAATTTTAGCGCAGACTTTTGAATTTTCCTCCAATCCAACAGGATTGCTAAGAATGGAGACATAGCGGTTCTTGATTGATAAATAAACACGTGACCCGGCGGCCGATAAAATGATACCTCTGTTTTTACTTTTTTCTAAACACAATAATGAACGAACTTTCGACAGTGCTCACACTCATCAACTACGAATACGATTGCAATAGCTATTCTAATGAATTCTTGGCAAAGAATATTCAAACATGTAATGTGTGCCAAATATAAATGATGTGACGGAAACCTAACAGATGCGAATGGAAATACCACGAAGACTCCAGTGACAAAATCAGCTAAAGTGACGTCACCATCTATACGAAATCATAGTAAATCCTCCCTGATGGTGGACAGCTAAATGTGAAAGCAATTTCACAGATCATTTTAGAGTAAGCAAACTTTTAACCAAAAGTGCCAAAATTGGCCTTAGAACTTTCCATATGCAAGCTACACCGATTATTTTAACAAGCGAAAATTTTGTCACCCCGAGGAAGAAGCTACAAACAAATTCAAGTTCGAGAATATTTGCATAAAGAAGTTTACGCATATTGTAATCTGTTAGATTGAAACCATATCTTGAAATCTATGTACCTTATGTGAAACCTGTCGGAATAGTTGCCATGCAAAACAGGATGTTTTTATTTAAGGGAAAATTGCCAAAATGTTATATATGTAAATTTGGTTATCATTTGAACTAACCCTAATGAGGTTATTACTGTTGACGTAAGTTTAAAAGTTGGTAGAAATCGGACTAGCAGTTTGAGAGATGGAGATTTGAAAAGAAAATCAAAGTAAATTTTCATTGCCCCCTTGTGTTATGGTGATAGGAAGGAAAGAGGTATGGAGACATTCAAAAACGATAATTGATGAACAATGCCAGCAAATGCATGAAGAGGATCAATGTGTGAGTAGTGTTTAGTATGTTTCATGTTTCGGTTTTATTTTATTTACTAGTTTATTTCTTTATATGCCTGGATCACTTGCTGAGCTATAGCTGATATCAACANNNNACTAAAATATGTCTAAAATATGTCTGATACCAAAAACACTTTCCCGACAAACAATGTGATTTCGATTAAATTTCAACTACACTACACTTTACCATACTGATGAGAGTAGATAAATTCAGGATTCTCATAACGACTTTTAACCAATTTGGAAATTATGTGTGCTGAAATAAGGTTGTTGAACAAACGCTGGCAAGCGATGTACATAATGCATTAAATAATTGACAATAGAGAGGGAAAGCTTCCCTCTTCTGTCTACGATTAAACTTGCGTAGCAAAAATTGCTTAGTTATAAGAAAACGAGCATTACTTGCGACTTGGCTGTCGAGGGCGCTGTTACCGAAACAAGAGAACTTGAATTTCTATCTAATGAAGCCTATTATTGTAGTAGTCATTGTGGACACTGTCTGGAATTGAAAAAATTAGATAAACTTATGAAAGAAACACAAAAATCTCACCGAAATCAAATTATGATCACATAAATATTTTCTCTCAAAGCCTCCTGCCATTGATTGCTGTGCCCGGTAGTACCGGGTAACTTGTTGGTTCAACTACCACTTTAGAAACTCGAAGTAAGAAAAGTTAAAGCAAAAGTTGGTGCACATCACACAGTCAAAAGATTCCCCACTTACCCACGCATAATTACACAGAATTAACCTCAGATAGTGGAAACATCATTTGTGATAGTAAAAAAGGTTCTCTCGTTTTCATTTGCACATAACTTTACCTTGCTTGATTTAAATATATGCATATTATGCATATATTTAAATCAAGCAAGGTAAAGTTTGATAATTACCCTGATGGAAGTTCCATCTTTTTACGGCGAATCAATGAAATGGTATGACAAGAAAACAGAAATTGAAGGTTTTACCGCGTTAATTATGTGTAAGCGAATACCATTAAATAAAATTATTCCTCTGAGAGGGAGAATAAAAACACTGCTGAACTTGTCCTTGGTTAAAAAATTCCAAATGAAGCATGGAGAAAATATACTAATGCTCCCCACGTTATCTAGAAGACCCCCTAGAATATCAAATGGTCAAACCCTTAGAAATGCTTCGATGTACAACAACTTTGACATTGAAATTTTACCAAACAATATCAAATGTTCTATACATTGGAGTTTACTTGGTAAATTGTAATAAAAAATCAATACAAAAATAGTTATATTTTTCAGAACGTTTTCCCAGTCCAGGCCATTGCCAGCCTCCTCCTTTATAGTTTCCGCCTCTGACCTGCCTCAGACTGTTGGAAGGACGTAAATCGATGGTCTTCTCACGTTATAACCTATTTCAAAACATCCAAGGATCTCACTACTTTTGAAGAAAACTTGAGGCACCCTAGACTAGTGCCCCTATAGTTGGGTGAAACTAAAGGAAGCTTGACAAACAGAGTTTAAATCGGTTCAGAAATCTCCTTTTAGGTGACTAAGCGTTATGACCTCTACTTCTCAATAACGTTGGTAAATAGCTAACAGTAACCACAGGAGCTCGGAACATTGTTAAGTCCACGATTCGAATACATTTATATTCAAAAAAACGTACAGTTGGAAATAATTTTTACTATGCTTTACGATGAAATCGCTTTACGATGTTAAATAAGGGAAAAGCGCTCTGCTCGATTACTCATTATACATGCTTGTTGCTTATTTACGGTTCTAATACATTTAGGCCTATATCCGTACAAAATGGAAACCATAACACCGGTTTGCCATGTGAAATGGAGGAATCGAATCAAGGGCAAGCAAACCTACGGACAGCCGAATATGCTTTAGTCCTGCTAAAGCCGGAATAAATGCACTGATTCCGAATCCGTATCGAAATTCCGTATCGTGATTCCGAACCGTTCCATACCCAAAGCGGTCGCGTTGGACTCAAGCTGCGGAAGAGAGAGATAGTCGGCACACCATTGGGGCAGTGCCTTTCACAACCATAAGTTTACAGGTTAGCGTACAAACCAGTATTTCATGCTCCAAGACACATAAGTTTGCCCGCAAACCGAATTGGAATAAATACTAGACAGTGTTCTGAAATTTCAATCCAGAATAATTTGCAGTGTACACATGCCCCTTCCATTCCTTTAGTAAAAATCGTGGCATTGCGTTTATTGAGTATAAATGTATAGGAACCATGGACTAAGCATTGTTTCAAGCGCCTGTGTCAGGACCGTCAGGTACAGCGTTGTCTTTTATGTGTAAGAGCAGTCACTTCTCAGACCGTTCAGGAGGGCTGAGGAAAAAACCTTGCCTGCGGGTGGTATATGTTATTCAAAGATTGCCTGGAGCCAGATCGACAACGATTAATGCTATCTCGTCCATGTTGTAAACAATGATGAACTATGCATATCATCCAGAGCTAGCGCATGTTTTCCTGCGTTTTCAGTATGGAGAAATACCGTTTTTGTATGTTTTTAATGTGACCGGAAATCTCAACTGTAAGGACGCCACCTATCACTGCGACACGCACGGACTCATCACGAGTGATTACTTTATAATAGCGAACAACGCCCCAGATCCGTCCATAGGCTTCATAAGTCCAAATGAGTACGTGGAAATCGTTGACGATGATACCATTGAATTGACCGGTCAACAGTCATACTCGGTACATAGATAAATATTCGGTAAGGATGGTGTTTCTTTTACAAACTAGCATTCCCCTCTCGTTAGTTTGCTAGTCAATTTATCAAGATAAATTATTCCGCCGGAGTTCAATTCCATTTCACGTCACTCTCCGTCTATGGAGCCCTATATGGTTAAATGATATTAGATAACAAAAATTTGGAAATGCAACTTACTATACTTGGCAAACTCGAGCTACAAGTTCGCCAACCGCAAAATTTTGAAGAGTATTGAAGCCCACAGTTGAACAAACATGTAGGCAGCTCTTCCCCTGACAGTGGTTTTCTAAATCACAAAATTTCCTTTTCACCAATATTTCCTTTTGAACTGAGTACTAATATACGATTCACATGTAGTAGTAAGTAGTAGTAGTAATTGTTTATTATTGTGACTTGCAACTCTATGAGTTGCCTAGCCCAATGGGCTTATAAGTCACCATTCAATTGACTTTCATACAGTACAAACATGTGTCAAAGAAGCATAAAAATATACAAATGAGTGAGAGTCAGCACGAGATGAACGTAAGGGCATTACATATACAAAACTTCTTTTCGTCTATAAAATGTTTTTTCAATAAATTTTGCAAACTGTCTAACAGGCTCAAAACAGGTATTTAATTGTTTATCTATGATAAATTTATCCCTAATTGTGTCCAGAATTGATCCAATGTCTTTATGTCTTAACTGATGATATTGATGGCAATCAAATACAAAGTGGCATTTATCCTCCGCAACATTCTCATCACAAAATTTACAGATACGATCTTGCAGTGGTTCATTTCTAAATCTCCCTGTCTCAATACGAAGGGGTAAAATACCCATACTAAGTTGAGCTAACAGAGACCGTTGACTACGACTTAAGTTAAAATTTACATATTTTTCAACTTTATACAATGATTTAATTTTCATATAAGTACGTAATTTAGGTTTTATGTTGCATATTTTCTAACCACTCTGCTTGGCTATGTGACAAAAGCTTCTCCTTAAATAATTGTAAATCCAGATCATAAAGGATCTGTTCATCCAAGTCAACCTTTTGCAGGATTCGATAAATACTTGACGACCAATTATTACAATTCAAGGAATGATCCCACAAAATACTCTCTTTGTGATTTTGTTACCGTCAAGACTGGATAAATGTTTCCATAGTTTTAACATGTTCATCCATCTCCTTGTAATGCACGAGTGCCATCCTGTATCACCCGTAACTGCAGGATGTGGTGAAAACCTATGAGTTCCCAAAAAGAACCTCAGAGCTCTGTTTTGAACAGCCTCACATAAATCAAACTTTTGAAAACCCCAAACACCTGAACAATAATCAAGAATCGGGAGTACACAGGCTTCATACATTTTTGTGTAGATTTTGAATCCCATGTTCTTTAACCTCTTGAACCTTGCAATTAACGCGCCAAGTGCTCTATTCGCAGAGTCAGCAATTACCTTGGCAGTAATGTTATAATCAAGAAATTCATGAATGACTATACCTAAATATTTATACTTTTCTGCATACCCTAATAAAATCTCACCTATATGAAAATTTACAGTACTCCTTAAAGTATTCTTTCTGCGAAAGTGCATTACCTTAGACTTTGTGTCATTGATACTTAGTTTCCATTTGTTACACCAGTCATTAATATAATTCAACATCATTTGCATATCATTCTCGTTATCTGACAAAATAACAATATCGTCAGCGTACAACAAAATGGAGACGCTAGTATCACTATCTAAATTAATACCTCTGTTCATATTTTTAATTTCTAAAGCTAAATTATCAATGAACAGAGAAAACAACGTTGGGGATAAGTTATCACCCTGTCGAACACCTTGGTCAGTAACAAACCAGTTTGTATGAAATAACTTTAATTTAACAGAAGCAAGCGTATCAGTATACATGGCTCGAATAGACTTGTACATTTTCCCATCAATACCGTTACAGAGAATTTTATATAATAATGCGTTACGATCGACTTTGTCAAAGGCTTTACGTAGATCAATAAAAGTTACAAAAGTAGAGAGGTTATGTACTTGCCTATTTCGGACTATGGATGATAACACATGTGATACTGACAACTTCTTCCCTTTCTAAATCCATTTTGTTCATCGACTAGTATATCATTAATGTCCAAATGCTTTACAATCCTGGTATTTCAAACGGAACTATACAATTTAGAGACGGTTGACAAAATACTGATACCTCAATAGTTCATCAGAACCCGAGGGTCGTCAGCCATATTTTTTGGAATTGGACAAATGAGAGACTTTTTCCAACAACTTGGAATTTTCCCAGAGTCAAAAATAAGCTGAAAAAGATGAGTTAGAACGCTTACTGAATTGTCATTTTTTAAAACTTCATATGGGATTTTATCAACTCCAGCTGACTTACCATCCTTAGCTTTTCTAACATCTGCTTCGATTTCTTGCGTAGAGAAATTTCTATTCAATTCTCTATTCTCAACATACAAGGGATGGTCAAGATTATCCTCTAAAACTCTCTTGTGATGCAACATACGTATATAAAATTCATCATCGAAGTTACCTTGAACCTGGTTTTGGTACAGCTTTGAGAAATCTTTTTCCCACTTTCTTAGAACATAATTAGTGTCACCATTAACATTGTCAATATTGTCATATACTTCCATAGGAGTTGACCTACGTTTTCTTGGGCCAATTTTGTTAAGATATTGCCTGAAACCCCTTGGATTATCAGTGCAAGCTGCTTCAATGTCTTCCACTAAACCGTTTCTGTACGCACGCTCACAGTAACGAAGATTTTTATCAAAAACCTGCCTTGCATTCTTAAATCACGACGCAAACCCGCTTTAATCAAATGTGGACCCTGGAAACGAATATACGCACGTTCTTTATCCCTCATATCACTCCATAAATCATGCAACTCGTCGTTCCAATAAGGCTTTTGGTGACGCAGCTTTTTCTTAAGCCCATGTGAACAGTTGTAAGTAGGGAGAACCTCATTCATTTCTTTAAGGATACAATCAAACAAGCTATCGTAAATATTGTCGACTTCCAACTGTGTTTCCCGACATGTTTCAATCTGAGAAATTATCTCTAGCAACGCTCGGCGAGCGACAACAGAACCCATAAAATTTAGAGGAACGCTTTTTAAGTGAAATCTTTTACCTGTAGAAGCCTTTGAAGGGGAAATGGAACGATTGTCATTGATCGGTAAACTTGCTGGCCGGTCTGAAATTCAAACAATAGAAGCGAGTGATCTAGTATTTTACTACGATCATTGAGCGCATTGATTCACATGAATCCTACAAGAGCAAGAGTATATTCCCAATGGTACCATAACTTCATGTTAACTGTGTACATCGATTGACGTGATTAGTACTTGCCACAATTTCCAATGTCCCAACACATTTATTGACTTTATTTGTTGATTAATTAAAAATGACATTTATAGATTGTAAATCTGATCTCGACTGGTGATTTTACAGGTGCCTGTATAACCATATCGCGTACACGACCAGTAGTTCCGCTTATTTGCTCAGGTTAGTGTAACACTACGACCCCGACGCAGAATGGTGGCGTTCCTTTACTGTCAGTGATTTAGTTAGTATGTTTTATCAACTAATGACAAAACTTGAGTCATTGCGTGTATGATAAATAAGAAGAATCCAATAAACACGGCAAGAAAGCAACGAAACTTGGGGTAGATGGAGTAGATGAAGTTTTAACAGTCTTGTTTTTAGTGAAAATCGCTGACATAAATTTTTCCAGTCATCTTGATATTCAAATATCGGTAAATTGAACCCGTTATCTTCATTCTTAATTTTGAACGAGAATGTGGTAAAGTTTCCTTGAAGACATGTACAGTTCGAGCTAAATGTTTAATGTTACAGTTTCGAGGTTCATACTACCTTAAATTGAGAAAAACCCACACATTACTTCTGAACAAACAGCGGCATTATGTCTATTTTTGTCATATTTTCGTACCTCGACGCAGTTCCTGCGGTGCTCAGGCTCCATCTAAAGGGTTCGCTGTGTTCAGGCAGGCGGCAATCTTGCAGTTTATGATATACGATGGATGGGACAAAATAAACGCTCTCTAATACATCAATGTATCGACACATTGTTATCTTTGAAAGGACAAATGTACCGGTTGCCTTTACCTATCCGGGAGATATAAGCTTAACTTTAACGACTTCCACAAACGCGTCCCGGTACATGCGTGGACATGGCGAGATGTTACTCTGCAGCTAGTCCACTTTCGTGAAAACCCTGATAACTTGCATCGCGACGTTCTTTCTGATTTCATAAGGGGCCGTGGATAATTAAAACATGCGCACGGTAAACGAAACTAAAAACTTTTGGCCTCAAACCCCCCCCCC
>LD364365.1:0-11842 GCA_001465055.1 Ptychodera flava | reverse complement strand
GTTTATTAGCCCATTTTACAGTAAATTATTGTATTTCATTCTAGAAATGTTTCGCGTATTTTTAGAATAAATAATTTTACTGGATATCAATGGTCTGTAATGTTATTTCAAGGCTTGAACACCCCGTGAACGCCCCAAATTAAAGGTGTTCAACAAGCGCGCATCATGTGTTCTAGCCTTTAACACACTTATCGTTGAACGGCGTCCATGCGTTCAAAAAGTGTTACAGCCCTTTGAACGCGCAAAAGCGTTCAATTTTTTGAACACATTTCCTGTGCAACGTGTGTTCAGATATGGAACACATGGCGTTCAATATAATGTCTGATGAACACGTAGCGTTCAAAATCTGCACACGTGTGTTCAAAAATTGAACGTTGGTTGAACACGTAGTGTTAAATTTCTGAACGTCCAGAGGCGTTCAAAAAGTGTTACAAAAAGGCGTTTAATTGGTGTTCTATCCTTGAACACTCCACTTTACAGTGTGGGGTGATGGGAAGCTTGCGATTAACTGCAGTGCCTTTAACTCTAGCGACACCCTTCAAAAAGGAACTCAGAGAGAAATTATCTACTAGGGGGTTTGAAAATCCCCCTTCAAGATGAAGGAGGCGGATAATATTAAGATACTGATTTACTGATGAGGTCGACAATCGCCTAGCCAAATAAACTGCATACCGACATACTACCCCGCGTTAAATGGGTACCGGGTTGTACCCGTACTGATTGCAGAATTGTAAATAGGCTTTACGGTGTACTTTGTAAGTTGATTTTGTCGATGCGGAAAAGGCATTACTCCTATAGAAAGCGATTTCGAAGTAGAGTTCTCTCTCCAGTTCCTGAAGTTTGGGATCAGAGTGATAAGCAAGGAAAAGGCAGCATGAGACATATGAAAGCAGAAAGAATTAAGAAACTAGCATGTGTAGTTTGTGACGAAAGCATAGCATGTAATCGCTGAAATTGACCTGGCTGATGCAAGCGAGAAATAGCATCTGGAATGTGATTATCCTTTCCCGGGATATAGATAGCCTTGATGTGAAAGTTATGACAGACTGAAATCCAGAAAAGCTCACGCAAGGCAGACATAACTATTCTATTACGAGATGTCCCTTTGTTTATGTTTGCCATGGCAACCTGACTATCTGTATAAATGTGAACAGTTGAATTTTTCCACTTTGGACCCCAGCGCCTTGCGGCTAAAACAACTGATAAAACCTCCTTATGGTTAATATGCAATGGAGTGACTGCTGGCCAATCCCTTTCCCGTAACGTGTATTGCCAGTCATTCCTATGGAAAATTCCTGATGCTTGCGATGATGCATCTACATGTACATCCGTAATTGGACGGGGGTCGACAAATTTGTGAGTACCATTGAAATGTGCAAGATCATCTAGCCACCATTTTATATCAAGCATAAAATCAGAAGAAAGCAGCAATTTATGAGTAGCACGACGCAGCAAATTGAGGTTATCTAATATTCTGTTCTACGGTGGAAACTTCTACTCTTTCTGATAACGCGGCAGGCCCATGATAGCTTCCCTGCAAGGGACTCAAGCTGGCGACGAGTAGCACGTTTTTTGACAACAAAAGTAAGCAGTAGCTGGCGTAACTCATTAAGCTTAGGCAGCGGCAATTGAAGAGTTAGCTCAACAGTATTGATTTCGATCCCCAAAAAGGTCAATTTTTGGGTGGGACCCACCACCTTATTCCAAGCAATGCTGAAGCCAAGATTGCGAAGCAGCTGAAGAAGAGTGTTTAGGGCGGCAAGAGAAGACTGATAATCATCTGCAACGATTAGAAAATCGTCCAAATACACAATTGCATTGTAACCCTTGCGTGCCATAATACGGCGAACAGACTGTGTTAATCGGTGAAAAATTCCTTGGGCTTTAGTTGCTCCAAAAGGCAGGCGAGTATCGAAAAAATAAGTAGGCTGATTTTGGCCAGAAAACGTCCATTCAAGCCCTGTCGCTTGATAATTAGAGGGGTGTATTTTGACTGACCTATACGCTGATTTAAGGTCAACCTTGGCGAGGTAACTACCCTGGGAAATAAGCTTTGTTGCATCGTCAATAGTCCGATATGTAAAATGCTCATGAGTGGCATAATCATTAACGGCACTTCCCTCAGGTTGGCTACATGTCATGAATTAAACGAACTTCACTAGAATCAGGTTTGGGGATAGCGCCAAGGGCACTAACAATAGTTGGCTTAGTCTCTGTGACAACATAATGACCTTCAGCAATTTTAGCTAAAATCTGTTTTTCAACTTTGGCTCTTGAGTGGACAGTGGCCGATTCATAATTTTTCATATAAGCTGGGCGATAACTAGTACCCTTGTTAGTTATATTAAAACCCTCTTTGATGCCTGCCAAGAGGAAATCTTTGTCACAATCATTTTGAAGTTCAGTGGCCCAGATATGATAATTTAAACCCGACGAGTAAGGATTGAAAAAGGGGGGTGTATTTAAACATGGTTCTGGCTGCCTTAGTTTTTTGAATGCTCAAACTTTGGGTGAGGCTTACGACAATTGTTTTCCATGCAGACGTGCGCATAAGTACATCTTGTTCCCCATTAACAGTCGCCCTTGTTAAACCCGATAAAATGGGCCGGCCAGAGTTGTTGTCAATCGGCGCTGGTGGCCTATTTGATGGTTTTGTATGAAATTGACTAGTAGACTTAATGGTTGCTGACCAAGTGATTTTTCACTGAGAGCACTAGTTGTAAGATGAGGAATGTCACTGCCCCACGCAAAATTATGAATTGCCTGAAGTTGCCTGTATTGCTGATCATACAAGACTACTGACACCCATGTAAACCTGTCTGAAAGTTGAGAAATTTTATCCATATAAGACAAGTAATTAAGCAGAGAATTTCCATTCAGAGAACCCTGACGTATTAACTCATACATGATACGTGCATTAGCACCAATCCACTATGTGGGGGTTACATTTTCAATGCGAGGTTTTCTTGATGCTGATTCTAAAATTAACTCCCCGTTCTCACTGGTACTAATAATCTGCTTTTCTCTAACATAAGAATTAACGGTTTTCGGTAAAAAATCTATAATGTCCAAGTATTTCTCACCTTTACTATTATTACGAGTTTGTATATATACTAATGGTTCTAGGTCTGCCCTTGGTTGAACTCGAGACGAAAGGTTCGAAGAATTTTTGATTGGGAAGTCCGTTGACTTGTTTATTCAATAACTGGTGAAGTAGCGTTGGTTCAGTTTTCCCTGGAACACTTGGGTCCATCGATGCCATGAGCTGTTGGACAAAGTCTATATCTGGTAGCGATGCCGTATAGGCTTTGGGTTGGTATGAGGCGCTGAGACGAAGTTTATGTTATTATCACCGGTGGGAGTGTTTTGTTTTGTTGTAGTCGAAATTCCGCATGCGTCAAGCTGAAGATTTGCTATTGCTGCCTGTAGAAGACGGCGTTGGGCCAGAGGTTCAACCTTCATTTGAGCAATGTCGCTTTCTTGTATAAGTTTTACTGCTGGTAAGCACGTAAAACCAGAATTCGCCAGTAAAGTCAAAGTAGAAGATGATACATAATTCTTCGTTGCCCATTGTTGCAGCTCTGCGTCAACCATACACGTAAGACTGTCATCATTTGGTCCGCTATTTGAAATTGGCGCAGCCGGAGTTGTAAGAAATAATGCTGAAGGAGTCCCTGAACTTTTTGGCGTGTTCATGGCTTTCCACGTCGATAAAGGTGCTGGTTAAACAGGGGAGCAAAAGGAGTCAAAACTGCCAATGTCCGAGGTATGATTCACCCTTAAAACAGGTTTTGTTGCACTCTGTACTGTCGGGCGAAACAGGAACCGTACGTAGTAATACACACTATTCGGCTGGTTAGTGGTCAGAGGCCGCTGATAGCGGAGCTTTCCTCGGGCATACAGGCGCTTTCTCCTTTGAGCAAAAACAGGCAGTTTGCACAGTGGCCAGCAGCAGCACACTAAAATATTTTGTAAAAACTCCCCACAAGAAACTTCTTTTCCCATTATGCAAAAATGCAGCGTGACCAAAAAGCATATCACATCTGTGGCATACCCATGATCTCTGACATTGAAACCAGCTGCCCTGCATTTAAAATCAGTTTAAAAAAATTTAACTTTACCTTTAGCAAAACGGAAACTGTTTTATGCAATCGCGCGCGATGACCGATTCACTTTCCAACGTCGTTTTCTTTCGTACGGCGGTTACACATTGAGAAACCATGAACAATCTTCCTTCTAGAACTTTTTCGATTAAAAACTACATTGTTTCTTTACTTCCAGGGAGCTTGCTAGTTCATACACTTCACAGTTTGTTGTGATTCCGAATGTGACTTTGGTACTTCTAGTCAGTAAAAGTACTTGTGTACATTTCTGAAACGAGCGACGTGTTAAAATGACATAATTTGTTTTAGTTTGGTGCGTATCCACTTCTGCCTTGTGTCGTTTACAACAAAAGTTGGGCAACTTTGCAAGCTAACCAAGATAGTTATAATAGAATTTGAAAGTTTGTGATTGTAAGAATTTTGCCTAGCCTCGATAATTTTTTTATAGTATCGATGTCTATGGGGCAACTCGCGGTTTCAAGTCGATTCTTGATTATTTGCGTTGTGTGGATCAAAATCATAAGAGTCTTCTCGTCTAATGAAAATGTTAATCGAATTTGTTCTTTATTTTTTCAATATTGAGTGTCGAAAGAATCAAACTAACACAGCGGATTTGCACGGCGGCAGGTTTCGTCACTAGATGGCGCTGTATCAATGGTCGCAAACTGACCACTCATCACATTTGTCACATCGACTAGTTTGCTGTCAAAAGTCGATTGGGCAAGTGTTGTCGCAAGATTGGGTTGATTTAAATTTGAAAACGTCGCAATCGATGGTTCAATTCTATTCTTGCTTACCCAAACAAGTCTAGATTTACTTTGCTACCGCCTTTCCCCGTCGATATTTTCCAATGACTGTAGCTTTCTTGCTGAAGTGTCGTTAATAGTCGAAATAATGAAATGAAAGATACTTTTATGTCGTGATTGGTAATGCTAAACAATTGACGACCCAAAGCAGTTGTTGCTTTTTTGTAACTCGCAAAGGCAGTCTGGTTTTTAAGGCGTATCTGTCGCGTTTGTTTTAGTTTCAACGAAGCGATGAGCCTCTGCTTTACTGAGATGCCTTCCGTGTAACCTATAATTTCAAACGCCGCAATAATTTTAAGAAGTATGTACAATATAGTAGTCAGATGTGACTATGCAGTAATTGATATCTCGATTAAAAACAACCATGGGTCACTTGGATGTTTAATCCCTTGGTCTGGACGATGAAATTACTTTATATCGCGTAGTGTATATCCAGTCTTACAACACGCGGTTATGGCATTTCGATTTTTAGGGCACTCTGCTGTGCACAGAGTCCGTTGTGGTTGTCTACTGTGTATCATGTAAAATGATATTATGTTTTGATCATTTTCCACTGAGACTTCATATGCCAAAAATTAACGACACCAGCAGACTTTTTGTGAATAATGAATTTATAATCATAATCTGAAATCTCCATCCTGATATTCAAATCGGGAAAAAGTTTAATGGGATAATGTAGCACAGCAGCCCTTCAAGCAAGTGACAATTAAAAGAATAAAAACTTTTGGATAATTGAAAAATGCACAAGATTTTACCTCGAGAAAGCAGTAACACATATCACAATATCCGCCATGTAATTCTATTATAAATAATCTTTTCTAAACTTTGTTTGTTTTTCAATGAAATAATCATACTATTATTCGGGTAAAACTTTCCCTAGAATTGCACATATATAAGAGAAACATATTTTAGTATTTCTGTGATAATCAACAAAAGGATGATAAGATAAATCTCAGTACTGTGTAGGGAACATTTATCGCCAACTTGATAGCTCTGTCTTGTGAGAATTGGGTACTTTACGGGTACCTGACTTCGTTTTTTTGTTTCTTTAAATGGTATTAAGTGATCAGGACGTTTGCCTTTATATCGTGTAAAAGTCGATTATGTCGTGTGTTTATATTAAAATAATATCTTGATGAACCGTTGGCGACACAAGCCTGAAAAGTTGCAAGTGTCCTATCCGGACACGTACATCGGAAAGTAGTATTTGAAGGTACATCCTTGATTTGTATTATATTATTATGTACTTGAACGCAAGTATTATCTTCATCGCCGATGTCAAATAAGCCAGAACGCAACAGATACCTGTTCATTTACAATATGTATTTTACTTGAGAATTGTTCAGCTTTGGTATAACAGAAATAAACTATGAAAGAAGAGGAATTTTCACTAGTAGTACAGACCGTGTAACAGTAGGAAAATTCCAAACAGTGGCTAATTGCACTAGTCTTCGTTAATTAATCCATAGGCATCGTAGTCGAGTCTTTAAAATTGCTACAATTGACATATAAAGAATTGTTTTTATCTCATTTTATATTACACTGCCTTGAAATCTACGGATTTCGGCCATATTGCCATCTAGCCTACGTTTTATCGAGCGGCTTTTCATTTTTTGCATTTTATCCACATGCGAAATCAATATCTTCGTATTGGGTAGCATGGATCATGCTTGTATTAAAATGACAAAAGATAAAACTTATTGTGGGAAAAGGTCAAGAATGGTCAAGGATGCCATTTCTGTTTCAAAGACAGTCGTCTCTTTGTGTATGACTTTTGTGGAACAGACGACAATCAAAGTAATTTTACACTGCCAAATTTAAGTTTACACAAAGTGTAATATAATTATCTTCATCACAGACTTTTGCAATTCCAAAATTTCATCGTAAAATATTGTTTACTGTGCACCAACCGAACTTAGGCACGGACTAGATACTACCTGGTCTATGTATTGGCAGCGCTATGTATGTTATAATTCACAAAGGACAGTACTGAATGGTAGGCAAAAGGTCAAAAGGGTCAGGGCCGCCATTTCTGTAGTGAGCATTTATAGTGTCGATTTGTTTACGAGTAAAGCAGTTGTGGAACAGATGACAAAGCAACATAATTCACATTATATATCATATGTTTCTACAATTATTTAATATTTTATGACAAAAATGTGCTCATACATTTATGCATATTTTTAATCTTATTCCAAAATTGTTGTATTCTGCATACATGCCAGATTACAAAAGCATGAAACATAATCAGGATAGCCTCATATCATATCATCACTATATTCATCTGAATACATAAGATCAAACCTAGCTGAAATAAGTAATAAAGATATAACAGCCTCGCCAGACTCACTTGAATTTAAATCAACACAATTTCTACAAAATGCAAAACAAAGTGCAGGTGATGATCGTGAGCAGTTGACTCTGTTGTGGAAAGGTCATCCTAGTTATTCATATACTGTGTGTAGAAAAATGTAGCCATGTTTCAAAATTTCATTCCCCAAACCTTTACAAGGAACTACAGCAGTATCTTTTAAATAAGGAATCATGGCAGCCTCGCCATCACATTAACGTTGATGATTGCACTTTCACAGCCTGTGTTGGTTGGCTAAATACAAGGCATTTCGACGTCATTTTGGGAGTCGAACACGAGCGGAAAAAATAATGACAAATGTTTCAGCTTATGGATCCATCAATTTTCTTTCAAAGTCAAAGTATAATTAGAAAGATACAGGTAAAATATTAATGAATAAATAGACAGGTGCTTGGAAAAAATCTTGATGCAACAAAGCATTTTGCAAAGGTAAACAAAGTATTATTGCCTATAGTCACCTTGTCTCAACTGTTTTATCAAACAATAACAACATCAATTAAGATGATAATCATTTGCATCTCGAAAATCAGTTTACATGAATTATATCAATATGCAGTTAATATTCATTTATGTGATTTTGTTTTTAATGTTGTAATTTATAGCTATGTTATGCATAGGATCCTTTTGTACTGCCTTTTTCAAAGTCCATAATACCTCACTTCAAATTTTGTTGTCTTCGGTAAGCCCTGTGTAAACATTATCACTTTGTTTGCCAAGGCTTTGATAATGCTCATCTTCACCTGTAAACTGTCTTGAAGGGATGTTGGTGTAGTTACCTGTATCTGTATCTTTATTCTCCTCTCTGGCTTTAACGGTCGTGGCGTCGTACTCCTTGATAACTTGATAATTTTGTTCATCGTCATTGTTCACATCTCTTTCAATGCCAAGATTACCTTCTGTATTCAGTTCTATGTCATCACGGGATTTCACGCTGTTTTGGAGATTTGACTTGTTGCCGTATCTCCGTTCCATTAGCCAACGCTTGAAAAAGCATACGAGGGCATTACTGAAAATTCCTAGTATAAGACCAACACAGAGGAGTCCAACAGAAAGCAAGATGTTATTTGTTGCTGTCTTCGGACAAATAACAGCAGCCCTCTCGCTCACACAATATTGTTGACACATAGTTGTTGTGTGAGTATTGTCGGTTGCTGTCGGGATCATTTTTGAAAACAGTTCCGTTTCAGGCCTCTGAGAATACGGTTGCTTTGTTGATGGATATGGAATATTTACCGTCAATGTTACACTGTCACTACCGGTGCCGATGACACTAGTTAACTCACATGTTATCATGTGAACACCATTGTCGCTTGGACTGAATCCCAAAATTCGGAGAGACATTCCTTCGAGTCTAAATCTACCACCACTGGTCACTACGTCATCGTCATAATACCAAGCAATCTGTGTAACTTGTGGATTTGCATCTTGGTAGCACTGCAGCACTACCTCGACATTCTCCTCTGTTACCATGACATCAGTCGAAAAGATTGTCACTATTGGTGCGTACTGGATATTGAAGTTAAGGGAACAGGTTCTATCAGATGACAAACCCGGATGTTGAAGAGTGCAGGTAAATGTTAATGCCGAACCGTTGTTGCGAGATGGAATCCAGTCATTAGTGATATATACCAAACCGTTGTCGTAACCTCTGGTTTCCTTCGGTAGGGATCCACTTTGGTCGTCACGTGACCAAAATAATCCAACTGCCGGGGAAGATTGACTAGAAAGACAAGTCAAAGTGTGTGTTACACTAGGCAAGACAATTGTTGTTGTTGCTGTTGTTCTTTCGGCTGTGATGACATCTTGTCCGTTTAGATTACTCACTCTGCAAACTGGGTAGTTTGATGATGGAATGACGTAAATGTTAACTTCGGCTGTCCTTGATCTTCCACCAGGCACTGCGGCGTCATTCTGCCATGTCACTGCACATTGATAGGTACCACTGTCAAATTCAGCGGTACTTGACGACAATGACCTCACTTGTAAAATGAATCGTAAAAGAGTACTGTATGAAATGATTCTGTATCTGTCGTCAGTTATGTCGACCAAGCGAACTTTGACATTGTCTCTAAAATCATAGCCATCACTGATGATTTCTCCGTTTTTGAACCACGATACCTTCTGATAGGACTCCACTGAATCCACTTGACAGTCTAGGAAAAATGAATCGCCAGTCCCGGTACTTCCGTACGTGTACGTCTTCGTGACATCTGCTGGCTGTTCAAGAAATTGAACTCCTGAAACACATTCCAGTCCAAACAAAAGACAGTGAAGTGTAATTGACACCAGCAAATAATCAGCATACATCATGTCAAACAAATGTCGTTTGTAAATACAGATTCGGTTATTGAAAGATCACAGATTTCATGTTTTCCGCGTACAATACAGCTTGCGTTGCGATACAATTTCTCTTTCGCCACAGTGACGCTGGTGGTCATAGTTCAGAGGTTATGATATGCTAATTGGTTCCACTAAGAATGTAGCCGTTGTGCGCATGAATGGATGAAGTTTCCTCCGCTTCAAAACATTTTTCGGCTGTCATCTCCATCTTTACTTCAAATGTAAAGGTAAATGCGACATATTTCGGTAATAGTTAGTCTAGTTGTACTCAAATTATTTAAAAGAAAAACCATAATTTTAACTTAATTTATGATACAAAATGCTTTCTGATAAATAAAGTAGCAACTTACTGTTATAAAGTAAACTGCTCAAATAAGCTGTTTTTACGATGGAAAGTATTTTCAATGATGTAATTATATAATATTCCTGAAATAATATTTACATTACTCTGATTTCATTTTCAGACACTCAAGGGGCTATTTTAGTCGTCGGTGGCTGTATTTAGTCCTGGTGGACTCTCTTGCAGCGGTGTTTCATTTCAGATAAACAGACTTTCACTCTCCTCATAATTTCAGAGATGCCATTGTTGCCAACCTAAGGTAATTCTAGATCGTGATCAAAGATCAAACGTAAAACAACAACAAAAAACAAAATGCAAAAATAAAAAAACAAAGGAAGTTGCACTCATGCGTCAACGTAGAGGGCAGTTCAAAAGTATTCTTATACAGCTTTGACTTTGTAAGGAAACTGGACATTTTCGCCATCTTTTAAAATAGCTTCGTATCTTCACAAATTTAACACCTCGTTTTTGACTGATTTGACTCACTCGCACAGAGATAAGGCAATGAAACAGATGGTGCGAAGGCTTTCCCCGCTTAATTATTAAAATCTGAGAAATTCATGAAAATTCTGCGTGTTTTGTTGATCGAATCTGGTTGAGGATTACACTGAACAGCATTTGTGTTTGTATGTTTCGCAAACATATATTGTTTCATATATACACTCATGTGTACACTTTACACTCCATTTATGGTTTTCAGGTGCATAGAAAATTGGTAAACACACACTTAATATTCCTTGATACGGTCCGATGTGAAATTTACTTCATCACAAACTTAACGCAGCTTTAACGGTGACTTTGTTCGTTACTTTGCAGGTCACATCTCCGTACGTACGGTCACGGTGGCAGCGTTATATTAAAATATTTTTCAAAAACATATTTTTAACCACAATTAAAAAAACTGCAGAATGAATGATTTTAACGTCCCCTTCAACACAACCTATTGAAACAGATTAAGAAAGATAGAAGCAAATTGCGACAGAGAAATGATAATTCTGGTGGCGAGAAAATAAGAAGAGATTTGCCCTGACATGACTTCTGGGGAGCCGAAGAATCCTCTTATCCCGCTCGTGTATGCCTATGAACGAATTGATGAAATAGCCCTAATTTATCTTAAGGTAAACGAGCCTTGGGGACAGATATTCGAACTAATGTATCAAATTTTTATATTCCTTTTCTGATCCACCACTTGTGGAGATCATATTAAAGCTCTTGGAGAAAGAAAAATGTCCACCGTCTTAGTTTTCGAAAACTCAATATTTAATTTTCCCCATAGAGTCAACACAGGGATGGTGGCCATTTTGAATTTCAAATATCGCAAAATGTTTTGCAATTTGTTTCGCTAGTTTCAAACTTTGCACGGTGACCCCCTATTTTTTATTGTCGATTTAGTAAGGGAATGGTTGAAAGTTTCATTTAGGAAAGTTTGAGGAAAAGTTTGTCTTTCATTTTCGAGGCGCATACAGTAAATTTATAAACTGTCAATAACAATACCACAACAAAATAATCGTGCTGTCAGACCTGTAAGGATTCGATATCGATTGTATGAGACCAAATGTAGTCCATGCGTCTAAGGTAAAGCGTTGAGTGTACCTTCACATCCCGTGCATGTTAGTCGAAGGTCTTTGGCAAGACCAAACCCCACCCCCTTGTCCAAAAAGGTAGAATCTGCCTTCCGTTGGGTTTTCCGAGCGTAAATGTCGATGGTTTTAGTGGGGGAGGGGGTTGACAAAAACGTGACTCAATAGGACTAAAGTCATGGTAGTTTAATTAAATTCATGACAGTAAGAAACCAGGGGTTTCATTAAGTTTTGAAGTAGGGGGCCAGAATGGAAAAGTAGGCGACTTGCAGCTACCATGACCACAAATCGGTCGTCGTCGG
>LD364345.1:0-11188 GCA_001465055.1 Ptychodera flava | reverse complement strand
TCCTACAAGTTTGTAAAAATATGTTGTGAAGGTAAATGCATTTATTGAAAAAGTGAGAACTTCGTCACTTATGTGGAAATCTTTCTGATTTAACGTGACAATCTCTGCCGATTTTGGACAAGTTAGGTTAATGTCTTCGGGTGGATTTGGGACGGTGTCATTGAGAAGAGCGACAGGGACAGTTGCCGATGTCTTGTCGAGCGTCACATGACGATGAACACCAACTTGACGCCGCTTCCTTACAACGGCTAAACACGACTGCATTGCAAGATCAAAAATTTCACCTTCAGAACAATTAAAATTCCTGGAAAGGGAAAACGATGGGGTACGTTTGAGTTTGACGCTCAGCTGTAATTGCCTAATTGGCTATTTATATCAAAAAGAAGATTTAATGCAAACACATGCTTATTAAAATGCCTGTGTGTATATGTAAAACCACACATATTTCCCTCTGTAGCATTATTACAAAGAGCACAGTGAATGTTCCTGAAGTATTGTAGCTTGTTATGAGCTCTGTGTTCAATGATCGAAAAATAGGACTGACACATGTCGTGCAAATAGTCCGTTTCTTTGCTGTTTTCCGTATGCGAATCGATGCAGTTGTCAATGTATGGAGTACACGCCCTCAGTTGCCCTTCAAACTTGTTCTCCACTGTAAATGTGGCATGCAGTGCAGTTATATTGCCAAAGTAACCATGATTGGCGAAATAAACATAATCTTCCATTCTGTTGAGACCATCCACTGTTTGAGAATCTTTCAAGACAAGTACGACATTGACTTTCCATGCCACGATTTCAGACTGATTGACACCATTGCACAGTGCACAGTATATGTTGCGATAGTTTTCGGAACTGGCAGGCCATGTGACTGGAACACTTTCAGCTGATAGGCCTGCAACGGTCATAAAGAAGATAAGTAAATAGAGGTGAATCAGTTGGATTCTCATTCATTACATGACAAAATGTGGTTTCTGTGGAAATAAATATATCGACTACAACCACCGACTACAACAAATATTATATAATCCCAGCCCCAACCTATATGATTCAAGTAGTTTTATTCGGTCAAAGGAAGCGGCTAGGCTGTTTGGAAATCCACAGACAAAGAATCGATAAGATAAGTTGTATCTTGTATTTCTGTGTCATCACATATTTTGTTGGTTGATTAATAATAATTATTATTATACATCTACCATCGAGGACAATAGAATTTAGCGTGCGCTAAAAAAGCCGTACGGAACGCCCTTTCCGTAATACGTACGGTTTCAAGGTGCCCCATCCCCTGCAGCTGTATCTGCGCGTTCACTATTGAACGGTTTCAAGGGACTCATTGGCCGAGTGCCAGAACATGTCTCGCGGGCGTTCTGTACGTACGTGTGTAGTGCACACACACTATCCAGATCTTGCAGAAGCGCGTCCGAGATAGCGCACACTTGCGCTATAAATCGGAAGAAAAATTGTAGACATTGCACGAAAACGGTCACTACTCTGACAATTTGATGCCCCAGTCACGAATATAAGATGTACAATAATAAGGTTCTTACTAAAATACCGCAAAGGATGCACTCTGACATTGGCGCCGCGTATCGCCCTCCGCTTTGCGTCCGGCGATACGCTGCACCAATGTCCTCGTGCATCCTTTGCGGCATTTTCGTAATAAACCTCATAGTCACACCGAATATTTTAAAGGGCCAATAGCTCTAACTTTTGATGCTTTTGTTCATATGACATTATTTTTATATTGTATATCAATAGCGAGTTCTTGTTGCACTCCCAAAAGCATGTTGACACAAGTGTCTATATGTGTAGAAGGCACAATTATTGTTTGCATTAAGACTTTTGCGAGAATATGCTCGGCAACAAGAACCATGCAGTCTGCAAATGTACAGACCGAGGTAATTATGCTTGCTATTTCGGACCAAAAAAATAAAAAGAAAAGCATCACAAGTTGGAGTTACTGGCTCTTTAAGTTAAAAGGGATACTGAAACTGAAAACGTGTGAATATAAACTCACTCATCGGTAGCTTCTTTTCACACTTTCCCCTGATTTCGATGTCTTGCCACCACTGCGGGCATTTACCAACCATTACGACGCCGCTCTGTGAGTTTTCTTCAATCTTTACGCATGTATAGAGGACACTGTAGTCGAGTTCAGGAAATTGGGATTTACTGGCGAGAGATTGGTTGTGACAGACGTGCAGGTAGTCATAGCAACAGTCGCCGTAACGCAGACAGTCCTCATCGCAGTTGCAGCTCCATCTACGACCCCACATCAACTTACTTCCCACGTAAGTCAACTTCCTATTGCAAAACTCATCGCCTGTCAAGAAGGAGCACGAGTCTGCACGAGTCGAGCTTCCCTCGTCAGTGCATGGGTCAATGGCATTCACTTTCACCAGACTAAAGATTAATATGTATAATACGGCCATAGAAGTCATTGTCCTGTGACCAAAATAAGAAAAGGGAGACAAGCCCTTATGAACCAGACGAAAAGAACGTTAATCGAGCCTAGAAGGATGACTGAAACGTAATTTGCTTAAATATAAAAATTATGCATTCTCTTAGATTATGTCATTTCTATGACTTAGGACCGAAACAAGGATATGCTATGCCCCAGCTCGTTTTGGAGAGCTTTTCAATCAATGTATACTATTGCGCTGTAAAAATCGCGCGAGATCACTTCATTGTTTTCAGGCAGCCTTTAAAACTGTAACACTTGTATTGATATCACCTTCACTGTATGGGAGCTGGTTTTCAGAATTATAATGTTAGTCTTTGCCATTCAATGAAATAAAATTAAATGAACTTTATATTAGGACTGCAACCACGCTTCTAATGAAGAGATATCAATGCTGTGTATGTTAGCAGGCATCGAAACGAAATCACCAGCAAGAGTCAAACTGTTTGCATACATGTACTGCTGAGCATGTACCAAAACTCATTATATTGCAAAATTAGTGCTGGGACGACAATTACTATTACAAACGTTGAACTTAACTTTATTGTGTAGTTTTATTTGCGCACTTAGACTACCAGCTGCAGGCAACAAAGCTATTCGTGCTCAGTGGTGTTTTTCGCTGCTCAAAGGCGAAGGAAGATTTAAGTAAGGCGGTTTTGTATGCCCGTTGTGCACTGCGCTGAGCGTCCGGCCGGTGTCACCTCGTCAATCCCGATCTCGGTAGTTAATGTTTTCGTCTTACGAACTTTGATGTTTGCAGTTACACACGCCCCGCGCGTAGATACATCCTAATTTCGTTACCTGACGGAAACCCTGTTCTGGTTTGATTGTTGTCCGAGTCAACTTTCGAAATACATTCGATTCCACAGCGCTGCACTGAAACGTTCAGGCTACAGTTCGACAGCCTATATCTCTGCCATAGCCCTACCCTGCAGGTTCGATTCCGATCGAGAATCAACGGAATTTATTGTGTGATGAATGAAATGCATCGTTGTCCGTAAATTGACCTTATACTCTTGCCTTCTCTGCGGCTTTCCTGAAGATTATACGGTACTCATTTATTCAGTTGAATTTGCGTTGAGGTGTAGCTTTCGGGTTTATCGCCAAACGAAATCGCCAGGTACGACGTCCACTCCTTAGCCACACCCCGAAGGTAGGCGGGGATACTTTTAATCGGTTTAATTATGCTATCGAAGAAAACGATGCCCTGCATTCAGATTAAGGGATGTGATGGATATGTCAGTTCTTAAAACGTCTTTTCGTGGCTTCACTTTGTTGATGTATTTACCTAGATTGACAAATCGTCACATAATATCTCGTTCAGAAGCGATAGGATTTAACAGCATAGCTGTTAGGCTGAATCCTTTTCGAAAAACTTATAAAATTTTGAATTTCGCGTTTTATTGATGACAAATTTAGCGCAATATTTATACATTTAGCAAAGAAACAAAAAAGAAAAATTAGTCAAATCGTTAAAATTGTCTTTGAGAGCTGCATTGACTAAATTTTTAAGTGAAGTTCGATCCCCTTGATGGTAAACGTTGTCTATCTATGTTGATTCTCAGTGCATTGAACCTGATGCACAATTAGAATTGCCAGTGGGCAGATCAAATTTGCTGGTAAGTATTGTACACTTTCAAAAACATATAAACTCATTATGTACCTAGAGTTCTTTTCCTTTCGATTATACAAATCAGTTTCAAAAGTTGGCAGCGAGATTTTGTTAACATTAAATATTTCTAACAAAAAGCATTGGGATAGGATGTATTTATCCTGTTCGAGATTGGATCAGATTATTGATAAATGTTTTGTATTTAAAAAGTGATGTCTGTAACGATCGGAAGTCGAATCTGCAACGTTTTGAATGATGAACTTACTGTTTTTAAGAAAAGAAATCAAATTCTTGACTCACCGTATGTTCTGATATCAGGAGGATCTGGAGAGGAAACGTCTGTATAATGGTAATGACGGTCCTTCTATATTCGCTTTGCTTTGAAAGTCGTTCTTTTATCATATTTTCAAACAACAGGAACAATAAGCCATTCCATTAGGTGTGCAGGTAACGACGGATGACCAAAGTAGCCGAAGTTATTAAACTGTAGGTTGATGTCATTGGACTTTCATCTTGGTTAAAACAGCAAATAATGTCCCACACCCAGTCATCGGGAAAAACCTTATTCGAAACATTTAATGCAATTGAGGCGTGCAATATAAACTACCGAAAATATAAATTCAAAAAGAAAAACATTAACACATAGAAAAGCTTAAGATTTTGATTAAAATTGATTATCATGTCATATCATGTCATATCATATCATATCATATCATATCATATCATATCATATCATATCATATCATATCACATCACATCACATCACTCTGGGCAAAACGCTTGATATACGTTCAGCATATTTACGTATACTGACGTATATTGAACATTACAATGCGTTGATATATACGGTGTTTTATCTATCTATGCAGACGCGTAACGCAGATCTTTGCACACTAATGTACACCGTACTTATTAGTATGCGTATGCTCGTATACTCAAGGTATTTGACAAATGTACAGAGTCAGTATGTGTGTATATATTTTTGTGTATCAAGTATTCTGCCTAGTGATATATCATATCATATCATATCACAGCCGATCATATCATATCATATCATATCATATCATTTCATTCTATGCCAAAAAATAGCAAATCACCTCACATCAAATGACATGACATGAAATGACATGAGATTTAATCTAATCATATCTCATCGCATTACATTACATTACATCTGTCAGACACGAGACATAATTGACTGCATTAGAGAGAAAACAAATCGTCAACTTATATGAATTGTTGAGAAAATAGTTAAGAAATACTTGCATTTACTTCACAATTTTAAAACCAATCCCTATTTTGACCTGGTGGTAAAAGTAGTAATTCGTCTTATTAAGCTCTAGTCTCATCGGTTGTCATTTAATATCGTGTATCAAGTTCATGATTCTTCTATCATGTTCTCATAACATTTCCTGTGTGAATAGTGAGTAAACATACACTGTGCCAGGTTGTCGTCTTGTATTGTATAAACAATGGTGATACTAAAATGTAATGACTTCGTCGAAAAGCAAGGAAATCCGCTAATCATTATCCAGTTTTTAGATAGAAATTTAAAGAAATCGGACAATAATTTTGTCTCGCACTTTACTACACATTTTACCATATGCAATCGCCAGATAACAAACAAAGCTCTTTATATTAAATGCATGATGATTTTGCGTGCAGTTTGAGGTTTTTTATTTTCACTATTCCCCTTAGAAATTGAAACTTACGAAACGAATCGTACGGTATTTTGTTTTTCGAACGTATTGTACTCTCTAAGGATTGTCCAGTGTATTAATCATCGAGTGTGTCGCTAACACGAATCGATGCATTTTCAGTATTCAAAAGAAATTCTTAACAATCACACCTCAGCTATTCAAAGGATATACTTCGACAGTAATTTCACAAAGCCTTTCTTCTAATGTATAACAAAAACCATGACGCGCTGATGAATTTCAAATGGAAAGGACGTTCTCAACGACAATACTATGTTATTAGAAAGGCATGGTTGGACGATTCTGACATTATTTCACAGTGATCACGTTTCAGATCACATTGACATGTAAGTGTTTTCCTCTAAGAACTATTGAAGTGTAAGTAAAGTCTTTGAAATTTTTATGAATTTTTAATAGATCACTTGATGCTATAGTATATGTAGGATTAAAACGACAATTTTGATTTGCACTATCTATTTTGTTATGATTCTGCAATGGAATAATCACTCAATCCAGTAAAATAGCAAAAGATGTCTGGCACCTAGTAATTGGGAATAGACTTTAATTCGAAACATTAAGTACTCTCAAGGCATTCAATATAAATCGTCCAAGATACATACTGGAAAGTGCTAAAAACATGAACACATGAAAAAATCAGAAATGTATAAAATTTATAACATTTTATATTGGCACCAAATGCAAGTAAAAATCAAATCCTCTAATCTCTTACTGTATCTTATCGTATCATGTCATATCACATTAATCTTTACGGCCCTGATAAGGTTTTCTGCGGACTGTGGTTGAACGGCGTAAGGGACCGAGCGTGCGAGGGCCAGTACGCCGTACGACCGAGGTGCGCATGTATTAGGAATGATAAATACATTAGTTTAAAGATTGTGCAACGGTTTGAAGATAGAAATTCATAAACTGTCAAACATTCATCGCCATTTTTGTAAATTTTCGGAACCGATGGCCGTATTCGTAGCTTGATACTTAATGACCTTAGGCCTATTTGTTTACCTGAAGAACTGTTAGAGCAATGTACGTATACCAACAAAGAATGGGGCGTAAATCGCGGTGGAAGAAGAGTGGCATGGTGTAAGTGATCATAAATTTCATTGCAACGGCAGGAGATTCGATCATCAGTAAAAAGCTCGACTGAAAAAATATTGTGTCTTTAATTTTCTGAGGATTTTGCGATGAATGACCGTGTACTTGAAGCTAGGCGACGCATGACGGGTAGGTTCAGCTTAGCCGTCGCATGATCGCATTCGATAGAATTCAGTTCATTTTCTAATCTTTCAAAACGAAAACATCATCGATAAAGTGTTAGTCAACACTAGATTTTAACATAAAACCCTGAGAAATATCATCCGATTTCGCTAACTTCACTGTCGTCCGTACGATCGAACTTCGCATTTTAAATGATTTGGAAAATTATGCAAGATTGAGAGAGGAGATAGCATTTTTGTAAAATTTTCCACTGATTGTGTCTTCAGCCATACAGAATAATGTGAGGGAAAGTAGGGAGACCAGTTGCACCTGTTTTTTGAAACAAAAGGATACTGATTTTTTCCAATGGAAATGACAAAAGAAATTTGCATTCTACGTTTTCTGAGAGAATGACCCCTTCAGTTCGTCATAACTTGCTGCCTAAAAAGTATGGCATTTGTAGTACCTTCAAAACGTGACTTCCATGGTTGTTTAATGGTTATTTGGAAACTTTTGCTGAAATTTCTAAACGTACTTTTACTTCATATTATTTATCAATTATTCTGATGACACACATTATTGTTTGCATACAGAACTGAAGAAGGTATAAGAAAAGTAACCTTCAAGGATACAAATAAAAAAGAATTTTGGGTAACTTATTGTACTGTGTACTTCCTGGCAGCTTACATGATTTCAAGGAAACCAGTCTTCCTTCCCCTTGAGAATCACGTGGTTGTCTTTCCGAATGTTGCCGGGTGGCTAATGAAAGAAAATTGTTTGTTTTCCGTCCAGGGATTTTTGAAAAACCTACCATCAAGTCAGCAAGGGGAAAACACAGGAAATTAACGCAACATAGAACAATATGGTAAACTTAACTTTCAAATTTTATTTTTTGTCACAAGTATAAAAACTCAACTATTACAATGCAGTGTGTCTTGTGTTCTATATTGAAAGCTATGCTTGGATGGACAAGTTGTATTTGTACGTGTAAGTACCACAAGTAAAGTTATAGTTAGGTGACTGTGAGTCTGAAGAAATATTCCATAAAAAATATGGCAAAAACCTCATGCCCGTACACAATATATACTACATGTACAGTGTGACAGTAACCGACTGCTTCTTTTGACAACTTGTACACTATGACTTTGAAAATGTTGAGGTAGAGAACGAAAAAATTTCTTTCAGACTCAGAAATTTTCAAACATTAAAACCCTTTTCCTGCCAAGTCGGTGAAAATCCGCTTGATATTCGGTGTAGCTAGAATCTGAGCAGCCACGGCCGTTATCCTGCCAAGGCGGTGGAAATCGGGCTACTTTTTGGTACCCCCTTTCCTGCCTAGTCGACGGAACTACGTGTAGCAAACCCTTGCTCACGCTAGGGGTCGTTTGAGGACAGGTTTTGGGCGAGGAACGGCGTTTGCTCTCGAAATGGGTTCACAGGGAGTCCAAGGACAGGGAAAGGTGCAGAAGCTACCCAGCCAGTCCCCTACCCCATTGGGGGACTGTTTTTTTTGGGGGGGGACGAGTAGCGTACTTGGCAGGTTAGCACGGTGACGTATCCTAGCGGAGTTTGGACTAACTTGGCTCTGAGGCACTACATAGATTGCGGCCGAAATTGACCGTCTCGGCAACGCTAATCTATAAGGCAACCGCCTAAGACCGCCTCAGCTGGCGGTGCAATTTTTGCCAATGGTGCGAGACGAAAATCACGGACTTAGTCCTGATTGACGGGAAGTGCGGACGGATTTGACGGACTCGGCTTGATTAGTCCCTGACATGGAACTGATCCAAACGGACTTGAGCGACATTTGTGAAGGGTAACCACCGCTTTTAACCGACTTGTTACCTTCTGGAAAAGACTACCCAGTCAGATGTCGGACGTTGTCGGCTGCACTTGGCTCTAGACGTTCAAGCCGTGCAACGAAACACACCGCCTCAGCCTTGCCATTCACGAACAAGGCCTCGAAATTCGATCCCATTGTTCACCGACTTGGCGGCTGCGGTTAGGTGCGTGAACCGTTGTTCACCGACTTGTTATGCCTATGTTGTCCCTGTGAAGTTCGGCTAACGGCCGAGTCTAATGAGAGTTGGCAGACCTGTGTTGGGTTTATACCGTAGTATGACCGACTCGGGTAGAGGTACCTGTCGGTATATTCCGAGTTTTACGCACTCGGGCGTCAATGACGGGTCGTCATCACCGCTGATGACGTAGACGTGCTGGCCACGTTATTTGAAGGAGCCATGTTTGCCCAACGGATGAGGCCGAGACAGCTGTTGACAATTTTGGCATCCCTCATCTTTGACCGCCTTAGTTGGGTAAGCCGCTCGGAAGGCAACGGTTATGACCTAAACAAGCTGCTGAAGCACTGTTCGTTGCCGTACAAGAACGAGACGGCCAGTCCATTACTGCTTAATGGGCGATCAGCCGGGTTGGCTTGTCACCGACTTGGATGACAATACGCCCTGCTCGGGCGTACTTAGAAAGGACATGAGGTTAAAGATACGGGTTTCCCACCCGTACTGAACATGGGCTTGGGCCAACGTCCTTGGGTGGCAGGTGCGCATGCCACGTACCCAGCTGGACGGAATGTCAAGTTGAGATGCTAATGACATTGACTATGTTATGCTAAGTGCTCGAGGGACTGATTGTCGTAGGTCCATTATAATAACAGGTGGCTGCATATACCGTATAAACACCCCTGCGTCCAATCATGTCCAGGGCTTTGTTTCCCTGTGGCTTTAAAAGGGTGGGACCTGCTAGTCTGTCGACACTGTTCCAGACATGAGCTTGACGGACCGCAAAAGTTTTCTGAAGGCGAGCAGACGACTGAAGCTCAAAGATGCAGAGTCTCCGGGCGGTAGTGGTAGCGATCGTTGTGATGTCCCTAGTAAACGTTCTAAGAAGTCGGGCAAGAAACGGGGCCGTAAGGCGAAGCTATCTCCGGCTGAAAAACCCAGTGGTAAGCATAAACGTAAGACTTATCGTTTTGCCGATGATGATGATGGTGGGTCACCGGTTGCCAGTGGTTCTCACCCGGCTGCTCCGGGAGAGACTACTTCACCTGCAGAGACATCTGCTGCTCTTGTGGGAGATACTTCACCTGCAGAGACTACATCTGCTCTGGTGGTAGAGACTACATCTGCAGAGACTACGTCTGCTGCTGCTAGTGAGACAGTTAGTAGCGAGACAGCTGATGCCATTGGTTCTCCCCCGGCTGCTCCGGGAGAGACACCACCTGTTGCGGTCACCATGAGCCCTCATCCTGCGTCAGGAGAGGTTCCTGTGCCCAGTGCGAAAGAGCTTGAGTCCTCGTCATAAGCAGAGGCTGCCCAGCCCGCTCCTGCCATAGTTTCGTGTGCTGCGATGTCCCCGCCGAAAAAGACAGTGCAGAGGGTTCGTTATCAGGATAGCCCACCTGATTTTGAGCCAGATATGATCCTTGATGCCGCTACGGGCGAGTTCAGGCCCAGACGCCCAGACGATGGTGATTTCACCGCTGAGTCCGACTCGGAGGTTGACGAGGATGCGGCAGAGGACGATGACTTTTATGACAGGCAGTATGTAGGTGAGGCAAGCTCTGATGACGATGATGACGTTGCTGCTGTGTTGGCGGAGGACGACACCCCTCCTGTCTGGCGTATGTCGGAAACTACCGATGCTAATATATTTGAGGAGACCGAGTTTGATCATGAAAGAGGACCGACCTTCACCTTGCCCAGCCACTCTCGTGAGATAGATTACTTTTTTAGCTACTATAGACTATAGTCTATAGAAGCTATTGGGATGGGTATCCGTCCGGCGTCCGTCGTCAGTCTGTGTGTATGTATGTATGTATGTATGTATGTATGTATGTATGTATGTATGTCCGTTTGTGAGGCGTCCGTCCACTCAAATATCTTGAGAACCGCAGTACTTACTGATTTGATATTTGTTGTGTAGATGAAAAATACGATTTTTAGAAACTAGATTTTTTAATTTTTTGATATTGTTGAAAATAGGCAAATTAATGCCAAAAAAGGTGTTTTTGGTTAAAAAATCATCTTCTTCATAACCGCTGGTCAGACAGCTTTGTTATTTGGTATACAGGTCCCTAGGGGTAACCCGACTTAGATTTGTTCAAATTGTGATGAAATATGCAAATCTGTGTTTTTAAGGAATTTTTTTGTCATTTTTGGTCAAAATTTGACTTACATTTTATGTAATTCTTGT
>LD364303.1:0-16417 GCA_001465055.1 Ptychodera flava | reverse complement strand
ATTCAAAAGGCTATTTTTAGACGCTCCACCTACATTCATGAATAAACAACAGATGTACTCTTTCATCCAGCCGATTTTCGAAGCATTCTATTGGACAGTATATATATAGCACGTCGGTTCTAGCCAGACCTCGTAACCTGCGGTTACTCGCTGCTCGCGGCTTCGCCACTCGCGCCGCACGCAGGTTTCGAGGTCTGGCATGCGAGACTACGGTGGTACTAGACTGAGTGACTCCTATGAAATTTAAAACGCATGCGCGTATGTTGCAGTTCGAGTTTAAAGGTTAGGGGTCAGGCGCGTATCATTTCAGTCACAGTTCCGTATGGTTCGATAAATAGTGACCACCGCGTGGTATGCATAAAAAAACAGGCGGCGGCCGCTATGTATCGAACCACACGGAACCGTGATTTCAGTCAGTGACGTTCACACGAGACAAACGTTTATACGACCGTCGGACGACAGTTTTTCCGAAACTAGAACACCCATCAGAAGCAAGATGCAATAATTGTAGCCTTGGTTGTTGGTGGGGATTGGGCTTCTGTCGTGCAGCTTGCACCTTGCCCCAACCAAGGCTACATTTTCTATACTCATATCTGCAAGTAAAACGCCACTGTGGATCTGCTGTGGACACTCAAAGGCCGCATTATCAGAGAATCTCGCATTACCGTGTGCAAATTTAACCACAATCCTACTCCCAGATAATGTTAGAATCCTTGAAATCACGTATCGATGGTCAACTGTGCTCCTTGCAGTTCAAAAAAGACAGTTTACTACTCGGGTACGAAGTCAATTTCAAAGTTGACCGCCATCGTTGAACTCCGTACCCAGCGACTAGTACCGTTCACTACGGCCCAAAGGCGCCCCGTTTTGTACGGTAATAGCGTCCCGAATTTTCGCCACACATAGGTGGAGTGCGCGTTCGCAGAGAGTCAATTTCACCTCCCGCGTCATGTTGAAAATTTCGCCGTATTTCCTTGCTGCACATCTAAATATTAATGAAAGAGCAACAGATCCTATTTCCCGTATATGCTGCCCTAACAACTACAATATTTTGGGAAGAATTTCACGAGGGAATTCCAAAAATACGTGAGCGATAACAGACATATGCAAAATCAAGTAAAAACACAGTCAACAGCAAAACGATCTTCAACTCGTCATTTCATAAAAATAAGAGGGAAACTCAAAAAAATAAAACCATAGAGTTTTAGTTACCCTTCATGATATGTGTCATACCAAATATTATAAAAAATAACAGTGAATTGAAAAAGTTAAACCAACGTTTTTTTTCAGATGTATTTTTCATTTTAAGATGTGTCTAATCTGCTCGCTTTCCCATAGAAAACAATGGCGTTTAATGTACTGAACAGACAGTACAACTCTCGCTCGTTCAAATTTCTCAATTCTGAACCAATTATAGTGAAAAGTGGTACGGTGTTTCCTTGATATATATACAAAATTGCTGTCGTTTTAGTTTTTTGAATTTCTCGACGAAATTTGTTTTAGTTGCATTTTATTTTTCCGATCGCTGAATTTTTGCTCTTGCCCTCAATAAAATGGCGATTTTACGAAGTTACGGCGTTTTCATATGCAGAATCAGGGTCTAATATTGACCCATTTTAATCGGTTAGCGTCTCTTAAATTGTACAGACCGAATACCAGTCTCGTTGTTGTAATTTATACCAAATTTTGGCGAATATCAACCATGAAAATTCCAGTAAACTGCAAAAATAACACAGAACAGAGGCGAACGGGTGTAGAGTCTCCACTGTAATCGTGCAGTGAACGTTATTGATCGATATCCTTTTGTCCGAAATTGATACATTGTTGTCTCGCTCACTCGCGTGTAGTCTCCCGTTCACAATGGCGCCAAACTACGCCGAGGTGAGCCAAAATGTGCTGAAACGTACGTATCACCAAAACTGAAAAAAGTGTTGTATATTTACTGTAAGTACAGGAAACCAAGGGATACCTTGATGTTAAAGTGTATAAGTCAATATATGGGTTATTGTGGAAATGTTTATGACGTGACCTCAACACATGAGCGCCCGGCACAAGCGTCGCCCAAACAGATTTTCGATCGATAATCTATTGAAAATAAATTGATACAATGTTCGCCGTTGTCAATAGCGACCGGCTGAGAGCGCTGTTCCAAAGAAATTATGCTTCGCGGAATACCGTACACTGAGGCATACCTTTGGGCCGTAGTGGTTACATTTTAGGGGTGGCCGACAGGTTTCGAGGGGCTGAATGAGCATGTTTTACGGGTAGCCCTACGAGTATGGCGAGAGTGTCTGCCTTGCAAGCCGCCTCCGGAGCCAAAGCCGGACACTCTCGCCATACACGTAGGGCTAGTTTATGGGATTGACGGGAGGGTAGGACAAAGGGGGGGGGGTAATTTCCATGACAATATATAACACTTTGTGAATAAAGAGAGATGCTCTGTCCTCTCAACTTTCTCAAATAACTACGTACCAGACACTGGAACGGGTTGTTCATGCACATTGTTCATTGTACAGAGGCGTACATAACTACTTCAACTTTCACAACTAAGTTCAACCATCTACCTCCATGGTTCAACCACATTATCAAGATTCCGCTGTAGTTGAATGTCGAAAGAGTGGTGCCAAATCGCATTATTTTCCCGGCAAAATATGTTCGCCTAAAAAGGTTATTCAACAAGGTTCGGAAGCGGGTTGCCAAAACGGTAATCTTGTCTATGACGGCGCGACTTTGCTCAATTTTTGATTGCGGATATTTACCATCTAGTATCTAAGTTAGACATATCGACGATTTCGGGATTACTAGAATAAATTGCTTTGTGTCATGGCACGCCGGGTCTGTAGTAGTAGTAGTAGTAGTAGTAGTAGTAGTAGTAGTAGTAGTAGTAGTAGTAGTAGTAGTAGTAGTAGTAATACACTTTATTTAAAGAGGGTAATCTGATCACAATGCAGTAATTGTAATTTCCATCACAGCCCTCCTGAGTAAAGAGGCAAAAATTCACAAACTAATCGTCGAAAAAAAACATATGGAATGGGCGAACAGCAGATGTCGAAGACAAAAAATAGTTTAGGCGAAGTCGGAGCCTTCAATACAATATTTCATGACAAGATAACCATGTAGTTCTGATTTAAACATCAACAACGCTTCACAGTGACGGATAGATGGGGGAATGGAATTCAAAATTTTAGTAGCTTGATTAATGATCTTTGACCTATGCCAGTCTTTAACATTGGCTAGTAAAAGTTACCATTACTAGAACTATGAGTATCTAAACAATCCATTTCTGAGAGAAGTTGTCGACAAAACTCTTAGAGTCTCCCTTACGAATCGGAACTATTAGCACAGTTGAAACAGTGATGGGAAATGTACCACTATAAGCTTCAGAATTAAAAAGAGTTACCGATATATGTCAGACATTGCACCACTTTACAGCTCTGGCAAAGCCTTAGAATGGCTCTAACTTCGATACTAGACGATACAAGTGTCCGATATAGGCTATATCGAAGATTTTACCGCCATACAGATCCGGCCAAACCGCAGTCCCTCCATCCACTGTGACCAAACCAAACAATCTTAAGTCTATATCATATAGTCTAGTAGCAGAAAGTATCGATCGGATATATTCAAGTTATAATATCGCGGGGTTCTCTTATTGTCAGAGTATCTGTAATATAGCAAAGACATTACGGAACGGCAGACTTTGCGTGGAGTGAATATCTCTTTCACAACTTCAGAAATAAATATGGCAAGTTTTTCAATGGTCACTGGCCTCTTGGCTTTCAGCGAGTGGTATTCTTGCTGTAATTGAAAAGGAACAAACGGTCTACGACCATTTTCCAATCCTCCGAAAAGATGACGTTAAAATAACAACAACTACTGCCACTAGCGCGTTACTGCCAGTGCCACAGTTTTCATAAGCGCTCATTCACCCCTCACACCCGTCGGCCACCCCTAAAATGTAATGGTACTAGTCGGCTGGGTACGGAGTTCAACGATGGCGGTCAACTTTGAAATTGACTTCGTACCCGAGTAGTAAACTCATTTTTCAGCTGCAAGGAGCACAGTTGACCATCGATACGTGATTTCAAGAACTCTAACATTATCTGGGAGTAGGATTGTGGTGAAATTTGCACACGGTAATGCGAGATTCTCTGATAATGCGGCCTTTGAGCGTGCACTGCAGATCCACAGTGGCGTTTTACTTGCAGATATGAGTATAGAAATTGTAGCCTTGGTTGGGGCAAGGCGCGAGCCGCACGACAGAAGCCCAATCCCCACCAACAACCAAGGCTACAATTATTGCAGCTAATCAGAAGCATGAGCAGACGGGGTCGATTGCTGAATTTTACTACTAATGATGTACTGTAAGGTTGTTTGAATGGCAACTCGGGCGAAAGCTAGCTCCAGTGCAAGCACTGTAGCAGTGCTTCAAATTCGCTTCAGGGCCAGAACTCATCTCCTCCAGACTTGTCATTGCCAAGCCGCGGGGTTAGATCTCTACCCTGTAGTGGTACGAGTATTAGTTGTCCTTCCCTCCCTCGAAAGACTGAGGTTTAACGGTGAGTTGTCAAAGAACACGATTGGAACTATTAAAATGTGGGATAATTGGATGGTGAAGTAAGGTCGTTTTAGGTCGTTTTAGTCTGCAAATGTAAGCTCCTCTGCTTTTATTTTAGGTTACACACCTGTTTTTATGACTCAGAAATTTGTAATATTGCAACATTCAGCTATTTGACACCAAACACACGGCATCAACCACTTAGTATATCATTTGTAAAGGCCCAGGGACGCTTAATCTACTGCAGCTACTGGATATACGAGGAAGGTCACCGAGAACACATTCCGGCCAATAACCTTGGAATCCCATTGGATCTTTACTCCAGAATCACCCATTTACGATTTTCAACACGTAAAAGCTGCGATCAATCCACGGTTACAGCATTTGACATTTTATCCGTGTCAAGGACTTCGTCGGCTCGCAGTGTTTGTAAGTGTTTAAGCCATGCACTGGAGTATGAAAATAATAAAACTGTAAATCATCTCTTGTTTCTGACATAGTGTATTCGAATAAAGACATGAATAGTTCTTTGTATCGGCTTGACGTGTCGTCATCGATTTTCATTTAAGATAACATTTGGACCAATTCCAACTTTCTAGCAGCAAAGGTATCTAGTAGGCTTGTATTGAGGTTATCAAAGGGCGTACTGTCGGCACATGTATGACTAAGTAAATACAGGCTCTGCTACTTTTAGACTATGTCAATGTTTGTTTAATTTAAAAGTAATTTCAGCAAGGTTTGGACGCATAGATTAGTGGGTAGTGGATTGGCGCACGCGTATATATATATATATATATATACACGGTTTCGCCAATGAGCGAGCTGAAATAATCTATACCCCCCCCCCTCCGCTGAAGAAACTGACCAGTCCCGTATCTGAATGAGTTCGGCGTTTCTACTGCGTCAGTTTTAATCAAGCATCAATATGTCGCTTTGACAATTTTCAACAGCTGTCGAGTACTGATAAGTTTTATTTGTATCACTCTCCAATTAATCATCCTGGAGCTAGTTTTAGTACTCTACCCTGTTTGTCTTTACACCGTAAATCATCATTTTTTTCTGTCATAGTCAATTTAAATAAAGTCATAAACAGTTATGTTATCAGCTTCACGTCTTGTTGTTATCTATTTGGGACAATATCAGCTTTTTAGCCACAAAGGTATTTTACAGCTTGCATTAAATGTTATCAAAGGGCAAACGCGGATGTTGAGTAAACAAGCTCAGGTTCTGTTAATCGTAAATGTTGTTATTTAGTACCTTGCTTAAGACCACTGCAGATTGACCTTTCTATGACATATCGGAATGTTCTATAGTCTATGTTCTGACTCGTTCATGGCATTAATTGCCAAGGTCAAAAGCTAACATTGACTGCTTCAAATTGTTGATTGTGTAGAATTAAGTCATCTCAACATGTATTTATGCTACTTTTAATTTAAAATGTTTTGACTTAGGTTTCCTCAACGTGGTAGTTCCCACGCGTTTTTGAGATGAACACTCTGTGTGTAGTGGATTTGCGCGTGCTTAGAGTGAACGCGACTTCCAGTGTCTGCCGGATCTCCACCACTTCGGGGTCAGGAAAGTAGGTCGAGATAACTCTACTACATCGCTTGCTCTATATCATTATTCAGGAGGTCATGGTCGTATTCCCTGTAATTTTCGGATACAAAATGTAAAACAGAAAAAGTCAATCATTTGTCATGTAGGTAGTTTACACAAGTATAGTTTTATCAAGGTGAGCTATAAACGATAATATAAGACAGTACACATACCTTTGAGTCAGACATGTTTTATTCGTATTTAGAAAATGTACGGTAAATATGTTAAGACGCTGCACTTACTTCGGTTTTTCCTAATGTTCCCATGAATTATAAAATTCTTATCTGATATTGCAAACTCAGCATATGGGACGCCCTATATTCACAGTTCTTGGAGATAAACCGGAGACTTGTACGGCTAATATGTCCACGTTACATTCATATATGCCGTAGAGCTACTCGATTTGTGCGATGGGCAGCCCTTTGGCGGAGAGCTTTTTTATGGTGGCGAGATTTTAACTTTACCCGCTTTTGTTGATGGAACTCATAACTTTCGTAAAAGAATGATGAGTTTATTTTTCACAATACAGAAAAAAAATCCACATACACTACCCTATCTTTCACATCGAACGTAGTACTGAGCTTAATAGTAAATATCCCTTAAAAACAGTTTCTACACATTAAAAAGTGTACCACAACCCTCCGATGAAGTGGAATGACCCAACAGCAGAATAGTATCGACAACTGATACGATTGTCATGTCACCCCTTACTAACTAACTTTCTATGAGTACAGATTGGGTCAAGAAAGGTCAACTAACACGATTGGAACTAATTTGGGATAATTCGATAGTGAAGTAATGTCGATTTAATCTACAAATATAATCTCATTAGCTTTTCTTTTTACATTACACACGTGTTCTTATGAGTAATTTGCAATATTGCAACATTCAGCTACGTGCCACCTTATACTTTTGAGAAATTTGAAAAATATGATAATCCAATTATCCCAAATTAGTTGCAATCGTGTTAACTGTTGATTTCGACGCTTACTGCCAAAGATCGCTAGGAAAACGGTCATAATCAAAGCATGTATTATGATATGGGCGATATGGCACGAAGTGTTGTTGATATCGCGTCACCTGTATAGTTATGCCTATGTGACACTGCCAATATCGGTCAAGGGCACAAATACAGCTGATATGTCAGACCATTATAATTAAATGACGTATCGATCAGGTGACCTTAAGGTAGGTGAATAATGCCAGTACATCTCAACTCAACACAAATATGTCCGTACTGTGACCTCTCAGACATTGGTAAAGTGTTATCAAGTTGACCACAGTCTACATTTTTGCGTTGCCACTGTTCACTGTTGATCATTAGAGTACCTAGATATCTCAATGTAACAGATCGCCCGGTACTTGTGTCACTTCTACCATACGAATATTACGAACTGATCTCAACTTCTCTATCTACATTAAAAATAGCAACACTTGTCTGTAAACATTAACAAATATCAAAGAATGTTTATTTTTTTCTTTTCAAGAGATATATTCATAGAAAAACATTATATCGGTTTTCGGAATTATTTCTATTGTTCAATGTTTTACTGCTGTGAGGAAACTTACATGAAGGAACCGTTTGCTATAACAAACACTGACAAGATAAGAGAGATGCCAATATACACCCGTTTATGTTTATTGTTGTTTGTATTGAAATAGGGAGATAAGAAGTTAATGATTTACCAGTAATATGTGTATGTTCGGTCACGAGACCAATTGAGTGACGCCATATTTGTTTCGACAGACTGCCAGGACGTCAATAAGGTGCACGCCAGTAACGAAGTTTGATGATCTCCTAGCATTGTCTATGGCATGACCATGGCTACCAGCGAATACAGGGATCCCGAGGTTAGCAGACTTAAAAATGTTTCGCACGATTTTACGTCTATAGTATGTAACATGTAAAGAGTTCATTCAACTGTGCTACGTTACTCTAGTTTTGACGGGCATGCAATGTTACTCGGTAAAACTTATCACATTATACAATGAATCTGTCAGACTGGAAAACTCAGCTCTATCTATTTCACGTGTATGACTAAATCTTATTAGCATGGCTTTCTAGAATCCCATAGAAAGAAGAACAACTTTGTCTAGTGCATTATATGGTACATGCACGCTCTTTTCTAACAAGAATGATCATCGCTATCCTGGATGAACAAAGGTCAGAGTTCGTGGCGGAAATTTTCAGCGTTTTTAGATAATGGCGTTCACGCACGCATTTAATCACGATCGTTTAATAACAATGTTTCTGTTTGGTAACAAAAGGTCAGCAACGTTATCAACCATAGTCCTCGCCGATTGGTATTCTCATAGAATTTAACCCTTGCACCCTGAACCCCTAGTGACCTATGATGTCATACGGACATTTTTTTTCCTATTGGGGGTCAAAGGGTTAAAATACGTTTAAAGCTACTCTACAAAAATACTACTAGGTATAGAGCTGCACAAGTTGTGCCCTTTACCTATCTCCATCTTGACACGTGCCCATAAAATAATGTAAGCAATGACAATATGGTACTTTGAATTCAAAGTGTTGCCCATTTCTTGGTTCATTACTTAGTATCATCGTATTAATCGTACAAACTTGTGTAATAAATCATAATCGTCAATTTACAGCACGCCGACAAGAAATCTAGAAACAAAGGCAAAGCTTGTGTTTTTCATTGTCCATTCTTATGGTTTAACGAGCTTTGGGTCAAAGATTAAGTCGATGACATTGTTGTACAGTCAGTATTTCTGTCAATACTTCTGGAATCACAAAAATATACCAATTCAAATATTTTATACTAACAATAGATCACACTATATGAAACAAATTATGAACATTAACCCTTTCAACCCGGCTTGGACATAGATGTCCGATGACGTCATAGAGTATCAGGGAATCAGGGTGCAAAGGGTTCATCTATGGTATATTTTCCTTGTTAAGGCTCTAATCGTTATTAGTTGAGTTATTAGATGAGTTCAATTAATGTTCAAAATCACATGGAAGTGATCAAATGACCATCTTGTGCCAGCTTTGCTGTCCTTCGTCCTTGGCAATCAATGAAAAAAAAAACGATGATGGGTATATGACACATATAAGTGCCTGGTATTGCGCATCAGACAATTTTCTGCATACCCGCCAATGTATGTGCTGTAAGATGATATTATACAACTCACTTAATTGTATAAATGTAAACAAGCCCTGGGCTTGGTACTGAAATCCATCTAAGTCCATTTGTTTCATCATCCTCCATGCAGTTTCTGAATCTGAGCTTAGCAGTGTATAATTAAATGTTTACCATTACAGAAATCTGATTATAGCAGGGTATAACTTATTGATTACTATTACAGGATCTCATTGATGCTGCAGCGCGAGGTGATGTTGAGGGGGCTAAGTCTTTGATAGATGATGGATGTGATGTCAATGGTAGAGGTAAATTTTGGAGTTGGGTGAGTATTATGAACAACTGTTTCATGTTGTCAATATGTACAAAACTAATTCAGTGAAATCCCCAAACAAAGTATATAAGAAATATTTTGGTATGTTAAGGTCGATATCTCGCATAATCGATCGCTAAAATATGAAAATAAAGAAAGTTAAGTGCATCATGGAGGGGTTGAGATTAACCTGAATCTCGTGTATCACGATATCTGCAAGCGATCGCGGTCGGCTACTCGGTTGCTCGAAGGGTGACCCCAACAAGTCATCACGAGTTATGTTTATTTTCGGAGCAATTTTTGCGTGAAATGTTAGTTAACCTCCGACTGGAATCAACCACGGACTGTGTTCATAGATATGTTCGTTATTACAGAAATTAAAGTCCAACTTTTGTCGAAATCTGACGATGTATTGCCGACTAAATGAGCCTATCGCGGACACCCATATCCTCTTAGGCCTAAAGCCTTTAGAAGATCGGGTGATAACGCTCACTTGCCAGTAAGGTGCGGAATTGTGTTTTATTGTTTTTAGAAGGTTTAGCGAGAAATGTAGAAGGCTATATTAGAATTTTCTGAATCTTAATCTAAAATCCAGCTAAATTAGGAAATTTAGAGCACTATTTAAATTTTGGCTAAATATGATATCGTGATTATTGGATATATCGCCCGAAAAAAGTGGACTCCTCAGAGCAGATCTTAACTTCAGCTAAATTAGAAATTTTAGAACGCTATTTAGATTGGGCTAAATATCGTAATTATCGGATATATCGCCGGAAAAAAAGTTCGGACTCCTCAGAGCCGATCTAAAGTCCAGCTAAATTAGGAAGTTGAGAACGCTATTTAGACCGGGCTAGATATTGTAACTTAGCTGTGTTTAGCTGTGTTTATCGTGTTTAGCCTATTTAGCTCCCATTGACAATACATTCAGTTTAGAACAGGAACATGTCGAGAGACATAATTCCGCACCTAACTCCAATTGAATTGCACGGGCATTGCAAGACTGAGTTCTTTGATGAAGACAATGCAAGTAGAACATCTATTTTGAAGGTATTGGTTTGGTATATAAACTCAGCCTGTTCCGTTGTTTCAAGACTTCCACTCGTATACAGGTCTGTGAGAGAGTTCAATAATACAAATTATCAGTCTTAACAAAACAAATAGCTATTCATGAATATTAAGTACGGTAAAGTAACTTGCTCCTTTTTTAAATTTGATATATACAAAAATTACTACTTATAAAAAGGTATCATGGCATTTTACAAAACTCTCAAACTGTTTGTTTAAGCTCTTAAGTTATAGACAAGTTACAGAGCTGCACTCATTTTGAATTTAGGAAAAAATAACTCTTAATTTTTGGTATACAATAAGTTGTAGAAGTGAGGGCTATACTAGACAGAAAGATCCGTTGTTCGAGGAGGATGCTCCCTTCACTCCCCTCCTCTTACGACTGGACGCGGTCTGTCACATGTGACGTGAAGATGAAAGAAATTTAGTCACTTGTGTAGCTGTTCCTTGTCGCTACGATATGGGAAGTTTATACAGATTACTATTGAATATTTATTAGACTAAGCTCTCTCTGCATAATAGGTATGCTTGTCATGGCAACACTGTCAATCAATTACCATTGCGGTCATCACAAATTATAACATTGTAAATATAAACATTCACATACATTCACATGTGGTAGGAATTAGTTCAACCATAGAATTTTACTTGTTAAATTTGTGAAGTTCATGGTTTCACTGTCTGCTCTCCAACTGCAAGATTTGAGGAAACAATTGCACTTTGCATGAATATAATATTTTTGCTTAAATTCATTGAAGTAACGAAAGTTATGAATAAAAAAAGAATGACAAGATACCTTATAGTCATACCATGTATGCATGCAAGAATGATCATGCATGCACTCCACTAAAAATAGATGCCCTGTGATCTAAGTGGAATGCTGCCCACTCCATGTTGCGAATATCTCGGTGTCTTCAATGCCATACGCGTTAATACCATTCTAATCCTCGATATCCATGTAATAACTGCTGAAATAGATGAAATTTCCAACAAATGACACCCAAAATAGCGTCACATGCATGCATTTCAATGTTGTGTCGATCGCGATCGCAATGTGCGATGGTACATGTAGATGATAGCTGTATGTGTAGGCTAGATGAGAAGACTATTTGATGTAAGGCGTGCCACAGTAAGTGAGGCTACCCACAATCCCCCTTGATTTGTTCACTCAGATATTTTTTGCTAAAGGCCTTTTCTATTTTGTCATTTTCTTAACAATTTTTAACTTACAATTTACGTTCAGGATTATATGTTAAAACTATGTTCCAAAATTATTGATTATGTTTGAAATTCAAGAGTAAATTGAATGAGAAGTCGATGTTTGGAGGTGCTAAAAATTGCACAATTTTTAAGATAAAGTTTTCAGCAACTAAGATAGTCTCATCATATCACCTGTCAGGTGGACTGAGTTGTTCTGTGTACAGAAGAAATTTGCCTCAGTTCAGTGAGTGATCTTCGTGTGTACAGATCATGGAGACTTGTGGGTAGTCTCACTTACTGTGCGTGCGTGAATATTAGGAAGGTGTACAACACCATAACTTTTGATGAAAGAAAACAATAAGGAATGATAAAATTATGTAGAATTTAAGTTCAAGTGACTGAACTACACGTAAAACCAAACGTTATTGCAATAATTTTAATAGACGGCCCCTAATGGAAGAGTCATTTTGATGTCATATCCGTTATAGCTGCAACGCAAAGCCAGTCCAGATAGCTAGTACGCCACATTATGGCGACACGAAGGAGATGGACGTCCGTTTTGTGGAGTGGACGTGATTCACATAAGTCATTTCATCTATCAAAGCATGGTCGAAATAAATTTGTTTATTCAAAGAATTCCATTGATGACTACAACAAATTTCAAAGGTCTTTGTTTATGAATGCTGCAAAGACGTACACTCACACATGCCACGTTCTCTATTTCGTTTGATACTGATTGATTTTCCAACTCGCCTAATTTACACTAGTCCCCGTCGGGCGAAAGGGCGAAACAATTACTTGTCCTGCGGTGAAATGCTATATTCTTAAGTTTGGGGCTAATTGACTTGGGCAGCTCGTATACATCTATGATTTGCTCACCCCAGGTTGAGGTGTGATACCGACAAAAAAGAGAACATTCTCTCCAGTACAGAAAATTTCAAGGGCCTGCCTTTATTCCGTGGTCAGCAAAATTCTAAGCTCTACCGAACACTTTCTCACTGCTTCGGTGTAACGTACAAGGACAGCTATTTTTCACATCCGTTATTTAAAGTACGTAAAATCACGATTGTTGCTTTGCAGAGTTGTTGCCTCACCGTGGATATAATACTGCGGTAATTACAATGTTTGTCTGCCTGTTGTTGACATTAATAGAAAATAGGCGGAGTCATATGATAATTTTTGATCATGCACTTCGCTCGCTCTATGCGAGTGACACAGACCTCAAAACTGCCAATAACTTTCTCGGTGAATCTGATTGGTAGCAACAAAATTCTGTTGCCAAACAGAAATGTTACTGACCGCTTCTAGTTGTAGCGGGGCGTAGAGAGCGCCCTCGAGCGACTGATCTTCAAGTCTAGGGCTATACTAATGTCATCGCATAAGTATGCGCCTGTTATAACCATATATATCTGAGAGATTTTGAGAAAATAATTGATTGCCAACAAGTTCAAGGGAGCAAACATCTCCGGGATAGCGGTATATGTAAGTCATCCCTTCTCTAAGGCTAATAGGGTTCCCTTGTTTCCCATTTTCTGGGCAATGTACAGATAAAAATCATGCCTATACGAACACAGATAATCCGAAGTCTCATACAACGCTTTAGAGTATTGGATATAGACTGGACTAACGGTCTCGCTCTACGAGGACAAATTCACCTACGCTTTTGTTCGGACTAGGTAGAATTTTGCTCCTAACCCTTGTACTTTACTTATTGTTCAATGTCCACAGAATTTTGGCAAGTCTTCATGACAATGGAGGTACAAACGAAATGAAAACAAAAATACAGTAATTCCACCATTAATGTCATTGGCTCCGCGGCTCTTACTATTTATAGACAATATAAATATCCTTTGCGAAATAAGCCCATTATGAGGCGATATCGGACAGCAGGATTAGTCATCTAAATGTTTTTGTAACGCTGACCGTCAAAATTGACATGGAGCAAAAACGTCGGCAGTATAGAGTCCCCTAGCTCAAATTCCACGTTCTCGATCTTCTGTGATACAGTTATATTTATTGCGTTTCACTTTGTATATTTGCACACCCGTATGCTTATAGTGGCGAGAATTAGATGATTTAAATTGATGTAGGGACGAAATGATGTAAGAATTACATTTCCGATAATCATCTGCTCACGGTGTACTGATAGTTGTACGATCAGTCGTGACACATATGATTCCTCAGCATAAAAATGATCAACTGCAACATACACGTAAGAGTACGATTCATAATTTTGCCTTAGCAGAGTCTAAAATCATGGCTAGAGTCAATTTGTTTTCACGACCAAGTATGTATGGATAATGACTTTACACCGTCACCGTTGACAGTATCACTAGTATCACGTGAATATGTATTTGACCGGTTGTTTGCTGTAAAATTAACGATTTCATAATAATAACAAATTTTGAATAGTTTTATTTTAACTTTAATTCTTATGTTACAGTACTTTTGTATTTATTAAAACATTAAAATAAGAATGGTCAAATACTCAATGTTTACTCAGATGATGACAAATATCGTAAATATCGATAAATTGAATTCTTATCTGAACGGGAGCCTCTTAGAAACATGACAAGTCTTGAAACCCTTTAAAGAATCACTTAAAGTTTCAAGTACAGGTCTAAAGTACAAAATATGTTGCGATGAAGAGATGTGAATTTAAATTCTTTTCATTTAACCTCACGGAAGACTTTCACCTGCATTTGATCGACTGATTGATGGTAAAGTCAAGATGTCATTCAGAGTGAATGACATTGTGAACAGTCCGTCCAAACATCATTATAGATTTTTTTCTTATTTTCAATTTTCGATTCGTACATTTTGTTTCTACTCTACTTATGAAAGACAAGATAGCGCATTCTCTCGTAAAGTCCATTTCACATACATAAGTTGGGAAATACTAAGTCTCAATTCTCATGCGCGTATGTCTGTCTAAAACTATGATGCTTGAACGACCTGCAATTTTGATAGAGTAAGTGGTTGACCGCCAATATTGTTAAAATTAAAATGTACTTTAGCTACATAAATTTCAGTGCCATTGTCATCCTATAGAGACATATAAAACAGAATAGCACACCAGAATAGAGCAACACGCATGAAACAAGGAGTAGCATATCATGAGGAATTTTCAAACAAAGAAGAATGTTAAGCTTACAAACTGATATGAAGGTTTCAAAAGCCATTGTACCTAAAGGCTAGCAATCTGCCATTGTTAATACTACGGTTTGACCAAACGAATTGGGCTTTAAGCTAACCTTAACTTTGCAAATCAAAACTTTGAATTGTCTTCAATTCTGCTTTCTACTGGTGCTTGCAACGATATACAAGGATTTTGTTCCTGCGACGATATTTTCTAATACTGATTATCGCTATTTAAAGGTGTTATGAAAGATGTAATGGGTTCTATCATCAATCCAAATGGATTATATATCCACGTCATCAACGTCAACTTGGTATAATCGATGCAGTAGATTATCTTTAAATTGATTCTGTATTGTTTGCCGAGGACAAAGCAAGAGTTTTGATAAATCAATGTGCCACCAGACGGCCAAATTTGCTCATCGATCGACTCAGAGCTACAATCGTTCGCAAACCTGAGAAAATCTGTATATGTGAAAATGATTCGACACTGACAGTTCACGAGTGGCTGAAATGGTCACGTACAATTAGCAATATTAAAGAGAGTCGATTAACGTGCCGACAATTTACGTGTTTCGATTTCAAATTTTCTGAATGTCCCTTACTCGATCGGACACTTTCATGTTAATTAGTGCTTTGTAAAATGATTTGGTCAACATTTTGTCAAAAAACCTGCCTGTGAATGCTAGTCTGACTGGAGTAATTCGAATAAGGTCACTTGAGTTCACATGTTAAGTGGTTGCTCGGCAACATAAAAACCGTGCGTGACTACAGTTGATGTACGTGATTGTGAATCAAGATACCCGGATGTTCAGACAGCCTGTCAATATTCACCCGTTATCAGCAATAGCTTCCACCGTCATATCTAAACCTGTAGTGTATCCTCGCGGCTTCTCCGCAAATGGCGTATATTCGATAAAGAAATGAACAGAAAGTCGTTTGCAAGTAAAGAAGCACATCTGCTTCCATTCAGAAGTTGTGTTTGTCCATGCAAGGCCAAAAATGCAGGTCACTCTTTAACTGAAACATTACGTCTAAATTTATCTTTACCACGTTTTCGCATTTATGTCTTATCTTGTTTCCCGCGGCCTAAGATATGTCGTCGAATAATAAGCATCAATTACGCCAATGGTGTCCATGGAAATCGAAGAGACTTTTGGATTACAGGTGAAAATCGGATGCTTATTTACAACAATAGCTGGGAAATAAAAATTTAGCAACATTATCAGCACTCCAGTCGAGTCATACGGACGGTTCAATGTCTGCGGATGTTGAACGTGGCGATATACCAAACTGCTAAATCTCAACCTAAGTTCAACTGTATAAATAAGTGCAGTCAAAGAAGGCAAAAATTTGAAATCATTCGTCAAACAACGATACATTTTCTTCATCTTATAACATTCCTTAAATCATAGATTCGAATCGAAGCGGCAG
>LD364292.1:0-23319 GCA_001465055.1 Ptychodera flava | reverse complement strand
GTGATGAACCAAGAAAAAGCAATACAGGGTAATGGGTCGTCAAAGGGCGTATAGGTCACACAGTGCTTAGATGTTGTCGATCTTCAAATTACCCAAGACATGAGTTTTTTCTATTCTGTTCACTAAAACCTGAGCACATGTATTATAGTCGGCATGGTAAGAGTTAAACTTGAAACAAAATAATCAATGAAAAATTAAATATTTATTTATTCAGTGATTTCCTTGAACAAGAACAGCAATTGTTACATTGCCTTATCAATATAGAACTATCGGCAATTGCTTCACAGAACAATGCAGTAATCTTTCCTACGAAATAATTCCCTTTCTCTTGTCATTCTCTTGCACAAATGTCAACCTGCCAAACAATGTTTTGGATTAGACATGACATCACCTTCCATTCTGCCTCCAGCGGAAAAGAAACTTCTGTTGGTGTAAAACAAAATCTCAAGTCACTTATTCCAATTCTCCAACCAGTAAATATTCCTCTACTGGATTATGACAGTTATCTGCCCATAATACAAACACATTAAAATATCATGTGTACACACTCAGTTCATCATTGACCAGATACACAATTTCCCATGTACGTCGACTCCTGAGAACAGTCGAGTTGAACTTCACTGCTCGGTAGATAAACTTTCATGTAGATCTTGTCTCCCTCTCTCAGTTTCTACAGTCCAGAATGTAAACTGCTGAGGTGGACACGGGTGCTTTCTCTGATGTGAACGCTTTTCATCAGGTCAGTATGATTGGACGAGTATGCGTTATTAGCTGCAAGATAAAACAAGTGATGAATATGCATTAGTCGAATATTTCAGAGGAAACGACACGATTAAGTATAACCATGATTTCAACAACAATTTTTAAGTGAATACACAGACTCTGGAGTGAAATCTTGCTCCAGGCTCTGATGTACAACCCTTCTCTGTGATAAATTCTCAAATCTGGCCCATAAATTGAAACGCAGTTACATGGTACACTGACCCATCTTCTGTCTTTATTCCCTTTTAGTTATAACTAAAATGAAGAATCTGCCGAAGGGAAACGGACATACTAACGAGTCATATCATACCCCAACCCGCCGGATGTATAAAATCGCGTCTGGTCTTAATTGGTCACTGAGAGGGTCCTCTCTCCCACAGTGAAATATGTAGCAACCGTTTATTAATGGCAATTGCACAAAATTAGTGAAATTTACTCGCTTAACACAGTATGATGCAGATATTTTTTTAGGTCCGCTCGGTGGCCATGACCTGTATTTCTGCTATCCAGAAAGCCAGTCTGTAATCAGAGCATACAAACTTGATTGATTAAAGGGACAATGGATGCAAAACTTTGACAATTTTCATTATTTTGTTCTATAGAAGGCGCTTCTAGTCTTTCCGTAAAGTATCTTGAAATATTAAGCTCACAATCTATTAACCTTGACATTATAACGCATACAATGTCGCTTTTAATGAACACCTGTCAAGACTAAATTTCAACAGTGTGATGTTAAAAATTGGCAGGTTGGTCAGCATGATTTTAGCAAGCAGAAGAGGGAACAGACATAGACGTAGAATCCGCCGTGGGGAAAGATATTTTGACTCTCAAACTTTTAAAATGCTTTTCGGATCTACCACTTGTTGGGGCTTATTTTGCAGTTCTTCGAAAAAGTACAAGTTCACTGGCTTTTCTGAAAATCATGAATTATATTTTCCATATAAAGATAACACAGGGATGGCGGCAATTTCAAATGTCGGTAAATATTGGGGTAATTCGTTTCTTAAGTAACAAAATGTGCACGATGACCTCCGATTTTTATTCTTAATTTGAAAGAGAAAGGTTGAAAGTTCGCTCAATAATTTGAGCAAAGCTTTGATCTTTCATTTTCGGGGCGTGAACTACCGTAACCGAGGCTAAACGGTGTGTTTGAATGGATTGACAAGAAAGAAAGGTAGCTCTTAAATACATTTTTGAACAGAGAAGTGTTGATATTAACTACTGAGAGAGAGAGAGAGAGAGAGAGAGAGAGAGAGAGAGAGAGAGAGAGAGAGAGAGGCAAGTTGTTCATTGGGCATACGTATGCCCCGTTTGTTACAAACAGATCTTTTGCCCATAAAATTGTATTTCGATTCTTCTTCTTGATCAATACGATTTAAAATATTAAAATCTCCGCTCAATGAAGAATACTCAAGATCTGACGTTTCTCATATTCCTGGTCGCTGGAGTGCGGGATCGACGGTGTGGGAAAAATCGATCCCACGCTCTCAGAAATCGTCCCACACTCTGCATTAAATATTACACGAGCTCTGATTGGATGATAAACAGTCTGTTTCGTTCCACGCGCAAAATGTTATCAAATAGCACGACGAGTAACACACAGACTGGAACTACAAAGTGAGCAGGTCAGAGTACAGTGGCAGACGACCGAGTTGTCACGATTTTGGATAATGTTGTACTTGTCCAATGTGAATTTTAAGCATTTTGTGGTCATGTGAGAAAAAGAATCTCACACACCAAGGACCTGGGATCAGATTTCTCACACTCGTAGGGGATATTTTGTCTCACAAGAGCCATAGGTGAGTATCCCCCAACTCGTGTGAGAAATCGGATCCCAGGTCCTTGGGGTGTGAGATTCTATTAATCTCACCTGTGAGTAGACATGGTAGAGTCCAGACTTCGGTACAACCATGTAATACTCGTCGCTGGGCACGTATTCGGTGAATGACATCCCATTTGTCCCACGAGTCCCAATGGCCAACTTTGAGCCACATGCCCTTGGAGTGACGATGTTTGATCGATTCGTCTAGCTGTTCACCTTGAAGGAGATACACATCGAAAGTAAAGCAAGAAAGATACAGAAATAGCGTTAACATTTAGCCGTTGTCAAGCCAGCAAGTGTTCATGAGAGCCAGCTTTGAGTTCCCGGCCGAAATATATCGACATTTCATCCCGCGTACACATCGCAGCATTGATTCCTAAGTATGTTCTTAATGTAATGCGTTGCACAGCCAAACTAAAGCAACATATTTTCAGAATTCTTATTATGACACAGAATAATAAAACAATATCAGAGTATAAATTCACTCTAATTTTTGATCTGATAAACTTTCAATATCAGTGAAAGTTGAATGTAGAGTAGCATAAGCTTATTAAGCAACGTTACGGGTTGGACGTCAAACGCCTGCACACATATAAATCTGAGCCTTAACCATTCTCTGCCTTTCTAATGTTTTGAAATCCGAAAATCTGATTGATCTTCAGACAAGGATCTTGTAAGCTTGTGTATTCTAGTTCATATCGCGTAACAGGATAAACTGCTTTTGAATATACAAAATATTTTGAAAACCGTTTCAAGAACATTAAGGTACCGTAACCGTAAAACTCTCTGAGAGAAAAGTCCCATATCCGTGCAGTGGTAGCAAAGCCATTTCGGTAAAACTTTCCTTTTGAATGTTAAGAATGCAAAATCTTGTGTGAGACAGTGGAAGAATGTTGTTAAAAACAAAATTGGTTAATTCTCGCAGGGCCAGAACAAGACCATTCACGAACAATAACAAAAGTGAGGGACGGGAGAAAATCCATTGTGGATGGCATTCCAGTGCTGTAGTTCAATAATTCCACAGCACGACTTTTTTGTTTACAAATGATGTTTGCTGTCAACAGTTTTTGATTTAACTTCTGTACACAGGAAAGTCGATACAATATGCAATATGTACAAAATTATGACATAGAGAATACGTTGCCAACATTGCTATGATTTTTGATCCATTCCGATGTAAACCTATACCAAACATTTCTGTCGTATTGATCTGTACACCTTTATACGGTTGTTAACGGTTTTGGCTATTTAATCGCTTCCTAATCCGAAGAATTCAATTGATCACCGATTAAGTTCTACTAGCTGTTTATTGCTTGAAGTTATTGGACATTTCAATCGTGACAAAGGCGGCATGATGTCGACAGGTGACGACATGTTGTGAAATCAGGATACGGAAATCAGGAGTTGAAATTGCTATTAATTTTTTTTGTTCTTTCTTCCTTGTTCGAACAACTTGAAGCACTCAGTATTGTGGCTGCTTGAATGTTTCCTACTTATCGTTAAGTAATGCTTCAATTATCGATCACATGTTTACGCATCCAACCAGGAAAATGTAGGCATTTTGAAAAGTCAGACATTTCAGCGGTTTATGTCTGTACATGTCGAGTCGGACTGGGAAAAATTAACACGATTGGAACTAATTTGGGATAATTGGATGGTGAAGTAATTTAATCGATTTAATCTGCAAATGTAACCTCATCTACTTTTCTTTTTAAGTTACACACTTGTTTTTATGAGTAATGTGTTATATTACAACATTCAGCTACAGGGCATCTAACACTTGTGAGAAATTTGAAAAATATGAAGATCCAATTATCCCCAATTAGTTCCAATGGTGTTAATTTCATCGGTGTAACTAAAACCTTGTAAACTTACCTGTTCTCAGTGACATTCCAATTTCGCTTTTTTCTTAGTAGACCTTCGTTATCAGCTGCTTGGATAAAGAGAAATTCAACATCCATTTTCATTTTGAATAAGAACTTTAAATCCGACGTATACTTTTAACATTTCTAAGACTAAGTGAGTTATAAATTACGAAGGAAAACGAATATATTTTATAACATTATGATGAATCTTTTTTCCAACCATTTTAATGCTTAATATCAGACCTTTAAGTTCAAGATCTCAGTGTTCCGATCAGTACAACATGGTTTTTTGTTTACAATACCTAATACGCTGAGCACACGATAGAAAATCATGCCAAAATATTCATTGATATCACTGCCATTCTCTACTCTCATTTAAACTGTCAAAGCTACTTTCCTAAACTTTGTTCTAAACTCCTTTTCCTGTAGCACATTTAACAGTTTTTTTTAGAATCTGAATGTTGTCAGTCAGCTATTGAGTCAGAAAGTTATATTAGAATCGATTGGAACCAATTTTGGATAATTGGATAGTGAAGTAATGTCGGTCAAATCTGCAAATATAAACTCATCTATTTTCTTTTTATGAGTTATTATAATATTGCAACATTCAGCTATAGGGCACTTAAAACTTTGTGATTCAGATCTGCAAGGGAAGGCACTTTTGCAGGCATCCAAGAGACTGGCGACGTTTTATTCAAGGAACATTTTATGCAGAAATAGAAAATAGCTTTATACGCAAGACAGCTTTTCAGCACATTTTGCATTCTTTGGTCTGTACTCTCTCTCTCTCTCTCTCTCTCTCTCTCTCTCTCTCTCTCTCTCTCTCTCTTTCTCTCTCAACTGTATATTTACTTGTCGAAATAGCTGCATACTTCAGCGATTACATTTCACAGGCATACTGAGAAGTGATTTCACCGTTTATTTTAAGATTCAGTGGTAAACTACTAAACAAGTTCAGTACAATCGACAGGGATCAAACAACAGGCCACACATTGTAGCACATTGATAATAATTCCCTACTTTGATTCTCGGTCACTACTATTTGTTTGCGGTTTCGCCGAAGAGCAGATACTTTGAAGTTTTCATTCTTTCATTTTTTCCGTCATAGAACAATAGTTGGCGAAATTCATTTAAATTGCACTGTTCGCGATTTCTTGTTATTACGCACGCGCTGACCTACAATGTGACGTCAGGCCATCAAAACCAGTCCTTATCGGGTTTGGTCAGGGTACGCTCCCGAAGTAAATATCTAGGGTCTGAACAGTATCGATCGTATACATACATTGTTCTCAATGGAAAAAAGAAGAAAAACTGAAATAATAATACCTTTTCTAAAGTTTATTTGTTTGTCGAACAACATCTCAGCAATGATTCGTTGTCATGTAGCCGGCGATACTACCTGCAACACTGTTTCCATTGATGCCGTGTACAGAATCGTCGCTGCAGCTACAATACATGGACGTTGATGGTGCTTGCTGCTGCGCGGCCGGAGGGATCCGATTCTGCTTTCACTTTCTCGATAGTCGCCTGCAGATTTTGAAGTTCATTTTGGAAGTAGTTGTACACTGGTATGGTAATAATAGAGTACTGTAAATAATAAATGAGACGACGATTAGAACGATGGCGACTCGCGTTACCGTCAAGTGTTTACCGTCCTGTTTGTCGCGCATACTTGTTGTCGATGAGCGCAAATGTAAAACGTGTCAGAAGTAGAGAGCTGCGGTCAGTTCAGTGCTCCTTGGCAACCTTCCTGTTACCAGGATAATGCGTGAACTTTAACAATTGGCAAACTAAGCTACCATTTCTTCTTCAAAAATAATGGAGCTACGAAACGACGGACGATGCCAGTAAACGCTTCTATTTTGTAAACCTGTTATTACCCGGAAATGCCTATACATTTTAACTGGCCAGGAATCCAACAAAACGACAATACTTAGGGATTATCCCGCATTGTTGCATAACTGAAACTTCTGTTATACAAAACTTATCTGTTCAATACGATCACAAATTTCTATATCACGCTATATTAAATGTGAAAATTGTCCTTTTCTTCATAAAATTACAAGATTTTATAAAACACGTTAAGAGTGCCATTAGGGTTGTGCTGTGATTCAGAAGCTGTATGGTTCAGTGAATAAAGGGTCAAGGGTCAGGCAGACTGAAGGACGAACAACGTGCAGAGGGAGATAGAGACAAGAACTGGGCCACTGTGGCAGTGAATTTCAAAGTAGGTACGTTCTTGAAAGAAATTACACAATTACAGTGAAATGGGTCACCATAGTAAAAAATAGTTGCCCCTGGGATTTTGCCTTTTCTTCGCTTTCATCTTTTGTCTTCCTTTTTTTACATCATTGTCTGTTTATTATGCGAGCAATTCTAGCATTGTTCCGAGATATCCATCATAACTCTGAAGTTCTTAGTGTTTGTATGTCCACTTTCCTATTTTGAATTGTCTTTGAAGTTTTAGCAGTTTTCAGCCAACATTTGGACCTGTATTTCTTCGTAAAGTTTGAATGTATGTATGTATGTATGTATGTATGTATGTATGTATGTATGTATGTATCTATGTATCTATCTATCTATCTATCTATAAATATATATATATATATCTTTGTACATATATATATATATATATATATATATATATATATATATATATCTTTGTACATATCTTTAATAAAATGTAGAAAACATACACTAATAAAATAAAAACATAATCTTTTTATTTCATTGAATGACACCATTGTACAACTAACAAACCTATGTAATTTCATATTAAAAATAAAATTTTTTCATCAATATAGAAAAATAGTTTTTTTCTCTGTATAAATATAACAAATAAGAAGACTTTACAAGTTTTAGAAATTATTAGACTGATAGATTCAGTCTTGTATTGGCTCTCCTCCGGCTTGGCTTGAGTAATGTAGAGCCATACACCGCTGAATCTTTCTGTCTTAGAATGCTTTCTCTACCACAACAGTGACTCCATTCTATATGATTACTTTCCACATTTTGATTTATTGGAGTTGATGTCAGCGAACTCATCCATTGTTACTGTAATCCAGAATTATATGGTCGGGCAAGGTGACTCGGCACGCATTAACCTAGGCCGCTGATTCTCACACACGCTGTTCATCACTGACGAGATACATTCCCATGAAGGTCGATTCCTGTCGGCAGTCCAACTGAACCTCACTGCTCGGTAGATACACTTTCATGTAGATATTGTCTCCCTCTTTAAGTTTGAACAGTCCGGAGTGGAAACTACTCAGAGACCCGTAGGTGCCATCTCGGATACGAACACTTTTCATCAGGTTAATATTTTTTGATGAGTAGTCTGTGCTGACTGTGAAATGAATATCACGAAATTAATTGGAAGGCAGTCCTTTGTTTCACTCATTCCCCAAAATGTTGTGTTTCTATATTCATCTAGAAATGCATGAATGGATTTTGTGTAACGTGTACCACAATGTCTTTTTGTTTATTTGTTCTTTATATGCAGAACGAGGCCATGGCGACGAAAATTCAAATATTTCGATTGTACATTTGAATAATTGTTTAAATAAACGACAACGAAATAAATAAATAATAGATAGATAAAAATAAATATTAATTGTCGGCCTGATATTATAGTTTGCGTTTGATTTCAGTAAAGAATTTTTCTTTGAAAAGCCACACATTTAAAGTCCGTTTTGAATACAACCCATACGTCAACAGGAAGAAAATCAGCCTAAAGGAGCCCCCGACATTATGTGTGATCACAGGAGAGTCGAACAGAAGTTTGCATACTTAACACCGTGTAATGGAGATATTCCTTCAAATCTGTGTCATCTTCGTTCCCTATGACTTGGAAACCAACCTGCAATCAAACCAGACACGAATTTATCAAATGAAGTGAATGAATATGTTACGCTATTGTATCGTTTGCAAACATTAACGATTGAAGAGAAAGCATCGGTAAAATATTGTAATCCTTCAAACAGCCCTTTATGATATCTTCTCTCACGGAAGTCAAGATCATATTCATAGAGGCTATAGATAATAGGTGTAATTTAATAATTCCGGTGAAATTTCAAAACTTGCTTTTTAGAGCTTAAGAGTTGAACAATGACATGCCCGGGACCTGGTGGCTCGTCAGTCAGTCCTCCAACCTCAGAGTGTGTGTTATGACGAACGAACATACACGAGTACACGGGATAATTTTGAAATGTGAAACACCTAGCTATTGAACGCCGTGTTCTTCAACTTTGTTCACGCACCTGTGAGTAGACATTGTAGATTCCCGACTTTGGAACAATCATGTGATAGTCATCGACATCAACGTTTTCGCTGAAAGAGATCACATTTTTAGAGCTCCACCTGCCGACTTTAAGCATTGCATCCATTGGTTCATCTGAAACGACAGAAGAAACACACGGCGATTTTTGTCAAATATCCTCATGTTAGTGTGCCGGGGATTATATATAGAGTGTATGGCCATTGTTTGTTTCACTATTGAACGTCCAGCCACTGTGTGTCCGTTACTGGCTTTGTTAATTCCAGTCCATCGAGAGTTTAAGGAAAATTACGAAGTGTAATATCGAACCACACGTAACTGTGGCTGCGCCGACGTCGCCCGTTGTCAATGTTTTTGCTTCGCTGACGACAAACTGCTCTTCCGGATTATAAAAATCATCCTCACACTACGATTAGTACATGCAATTTTCTTTGTCGTAGTTTTTTTATCTGTAATGTCATCCATTTTACGATAACTACGAACCAACATGAAATGAAATCTTGTAGACGACAATTTTTGTGCATACAAACAAAAATAGTTCCGGGTCAAAATTGGAATTACTCATTAACATAAACAAATGGCATAATGTTTTTGGTATTTGCACTGCAGTGCAAATACCGGTAGTGCGCGCGCTTTTCGATGCAAGTAAACTGTGGTACATATGTAATAATATTCGTTTCAGTAATAATTTGATTGCAACCAAAACATTACCAAAACAATAGGCAAGAAAACATGTTAAATATAAACATAAACTAACTATTGGCTATTTTTTTCTACTTGGAAGGTGTACTGAGCTTTTCCATAGACTTATATACTGTCTTATCTGAACCAGAACCATCTCTCTCTCTCTCTCTCTCTCTCTCTCTCTCTCTCTCTCTCTCTGCCGCTAGTTCAAAGCCTAAGACAATGTTTACAGGGACGACAGAAGAGATAAAAACTGTTTCGTTTCATCGAATTCGACGTAATATCAGCTGAATATTTAACTGTGGCCAAGAAATTAGGTCGACCTTTGACCAAAATTCCCAATCGATAGCCGATCTTTCGAAAACGACGGTTTATGTTTGTTTCAATTCGATGACCAGTGCAATAATGGCATAGTTAACTCAGTGAACGCCAAGGTCAGTTATTGCGTTTATTCTTGATCTCAGTGTTAACTTGCATAATTCGAAAAAATGAGAAAAAAAACATCAATTATTTATGTAAATTCATAGTGCAAGATCAGTGTTACAATCTTCACTTCTGAAAGTCAAAATTTACGGACTTTTCAGACTTTTATCCCTCCCATCGCCAAAATAGTAGAAATTTAAGTTACGGCCCTAATGCAAAGGGCCACTGAATTTACAATCTTGATATGACAGCTTTGTTGCTCAAAATACGTGCTTACAGAAATGACAACAGAACAAGTAGGCTTTTTCATAGGTTACAAATACTATTTTCTAGAATGATCTCGTTAAAACCTTACGGAGTGATTTTACAAAACTGAAAAGAAAGCAAATACGTGTTTATGTAAACTCTTTTTTCCGCGTACTGTATTCTACTCAATTTGTTCCAGGTAACTTGCTTTGTTGGACTTTGATGTAATCGGTCACCGTGGCAGCTGCACTGCATGGAGACCGATATCTGAATCGGATCGCGTGCGTGATCTCTGTACTCTTTGACCTTTACTACCATTTCATGCGAACCGTCAGTTCTGAGATAACCATCAACGATTGTTTCAAGACCTGATGATGTACCATATCGTAGACGGCGGGCTACGAGTACACCTGGGGATCTATACGAAACATTTCCGTAACTCTTTGTCAAGTCGGTCATATTTTCAGGCCCGAAAATAGTATATCGTCTGTTAATCGTGACACCACAGAAACATTTTTCGATTGCGAGATGAAATTGTTTTGCCAAGTCATTCTTTCATTTTCAATTCAACTTTCAAAGTCACAAAGCAGTGTTAACACACGATATAGAGATTTCCAAAGCTGGCGCTAGGTATTTTGAAGGTCACATTCTTGAGTTGTGTTGACTTGAAACATTCAAAAAATTGCACAACACTTCAGATACATGAGTCTGGTTCATAATTTTTCTTTCACTTCGGATTAAAGTGAGAATTTCTTTCCTTTCCAAAAAGAATCAAGTGGATGAATCCAGACATTTTTGACACAATAATTTGAAAAAAGTCTTCATTATTTTATTCATGGAAAACATCCCTTCAATACTGAGAACATACAGTGATTATTACAATTTAATCAGACACTTTATTTTTACAGGATTATTGCAAACAAAACGATTTGTCAGTGAACATTTGTGTTTCTGAATATTAGTTTGATTCTGTTGCCATGGGAAACAAACATCTTCTAGATATAGACTGTTTTATTTCAAAGAAATCGGTTATCATTTTTTAGTTACTTTACAGTGTTTATTTTGTGTTTATTTTGATTTTGGCAAGTGTTTGTTGCCAATTTTATCGGCTGTTTTCCTGTTTGTTTATTTTATCCATAACAGTTTATTTACTTCTAGTGCTGCTGTTTACTGGATACAATACAAACCATAAGTACATACTTACTTGAATCGAAGCAGTCATAAGATCCAGTCACGTGGGTTGCAACCGGAATCGCATTTCCGATTCCCGAAGATACTGTTATCTGTGTTCTGTTTCGTCTCAGGATAGACTCCACCAATCTCTCAACTTGACCAAGAGTCACGCGATTTCTTCCTTTGATCACAGAGTAACATAGACAGAGTGGCAACACTTGCATGCCTTTTGTTCCATGGTCGTCTCGGTAGACTATTGGCTTTTCATATCAAAATGAGCTTCAAAGGTGTTAAACTTTTTGGAGGCTTTGTTAGTGGTTGATAATTACACGAGATTATGCGAAACATACGACGAGATGGCATCGTACTGCCAGTCGCGTAGCAACCATAGTTACATTGTGAGCTCTCAGGCCAGAAACACTGCTTCACGCCAATCAAAACATAACACGCCAGCAGTTTCATAAACATGTCCTTTCTTGACGCACGTGTAAAAGACGGTATGACTGACCGTAAACCATTGAGTAAAACCAGACAGTATCGATAAAAGACTTTCAAATTTGGTTCAAACACACTCATTATATATTCATAAAACTATAAGAGGAATTTTTAAAACGGTAAAACCCACTTTCCTGAAGCTCAAAACACTACCGTTTTTGCCAGCACATCAATTCCGATCAGCACCACACGACAACAACAACACAAACTTTGTCGAACATACTTTCGCTTAACAATTGGTGAAAATCCGAAAATTACCGAAGGGTGCATGGTCGGCACTCTTTGGAAAAGAGAGCCAAGAGCTTCGTGAGGCGAGGCAAACATGGATTGCTTACGTAACCGCTTCACGCCTTAAACAATAGCTGTTGCCACTCTGTCTATGGTACTCTGTGCTTTGATTCAATAAGACAACATCGCAACAGAAGTTGTTTTGTAAGGTATTTGTGATACAAGTTCAAGTTTTATCAGATTTGTTGTGCCAAATTGAATGCAATTTCTACAAAACGTAAACTATAGGTATTGACAAACTGTAACCCCTCCCGGACTATACCGATACATCGAGGTGTTCAACGTCTTGAAGTTCAACTTTGAAGAAAAACGAACCAGCTTTTGTATTCCGTTAAAATTGAATCGCTTCTAGTGTAAAAGTCAACGAACACAACCTGGCCGATTTCACCTAATCAGCCTCAGTCCGATCCACATCTATATTAATTTGAACCAAAAATTGCTCCTCTCTGGTACAGTCGCCTGTATGTAAAATTGGGTGAAAATGGAACCAGTCGAATGGCATATCAGATATCTCTTCAATGCGAGTATCCCGAGAATGTTAGGAACAGTATACATCAATTGGTTGCCCGTTTGTATTTTGGTGAAATAAACAGTATCCGGTGTACTTGTTTGTAAACTTTTAAACCAGGAAAGGTGGAAGTTTAACTTTGTCTGATTTATCTGGAGGGTTTTCCTTGTATCCTTTGTTGGCCAAGAATATGAGTGTGAATGGTATTAAAGATGCTTTATTAAAACATGAACCAGGAAAAGTAGTAAGTTTGAAACTTAGTTATATTGTGTGGAAAACAATTAAGGATTGTTAAATTGTCTGGTATATTATACATCTACTAACTGTAATTTGTCAACTTGAAATAAAAAACTTCCAGCTTACCTCGTATTTTGTCCCAATTTCGCTTTCTTTCTTCGTTGAAAATTTCTTCAATAAGCTGAATGGAAAAAAAAGAAGAGTACTATTGTATGTAGTACAGCAGTGCAGAAAACTGGTTTAATGCTCAGAAAGCTGATCGATCTAGTCTTTTATTAGGTTTAAACTTTTAAGCTAGTACGCGACTGGAGACTAAACGTTATAAAGTTTTGTTAACATTTTAATATCCTAATATTTAAGAATACAAATTGGGGGCTACGCAAATTTTGATAACAGAGAAAATTGGCAGGAATTCCGATATTTGAAATTTTAAAAGGCCGCTGTCGCTTTTTTAACTATATGGAGAAATAAAGTTTTGACAAAAAAGACGGTAAAAACTTTATTTCTCCATGAGCTTGAAATGATCCCACACAGACAGCAAACCGAAAGAATACTGTAAATATTGCTCTGTCGATTCGTGAAGACAAAATTTTTGTACCGCATAAAAGCAACGAAATGTGTGTATGGTCTTGGTATAGGCAAACTCACATGGTCGATGAGATATGTGATAAAATGCATCTGAGCGTCTTAAGGGTAGAATGTGTTTCGTAAACCAAGTTTAAAAACTGACAACTTTTCAATTTTGTGTTAAGGTTGATACAAAAGGGAAAGATGGTTTTGCAACGCTTAGATTATAGAAAATGCTGCATTTATGTATTTTTTCTGTGTCTGCAATACATCTTCAATATTGTCAACCCAGCATGTACTTGTGAAATGAGTTACAAGACCAGTTAGAACAGCAAGCTCGGTTAACGATAGGGTAACCCCAGAGCTGTTGCTATGTATGACGTCACTCAGTTAGGAGCGGGAGGTGGAACTATCGCTACAAAATGGGGTGTACTTATTGACATCACGATAACAAGTTTTTATTTACCGCTTTGAGTGTTTCCTGATGTGCGGTGCAGCAACTCAGTAAATTTCGACCCGCTGCCGCTTCGTCAAAGTCATAATCAGAAACATGACCTTGGCCACCTTCATTTTCAGAATCGGAGTCACAGATGCAGTCTGTCCTCGTTTTCGCCTTGCTTAGTTCAGTCTTAAGATGCTCAAGAGAAGGTTTCAGTTTGTCCAGTTCGCTTTGAAAGTAAACACTGACTATTGCGATGATGAAGGGATAGACAAGCAGGATGATGATAAGAACTATCACCAGAATTAACGCTCCGGATGAGAATCTAGTTGCCCTCTTTTCGTTGTGCATACTTGTGGTCGATGGGCAGAATTATCAAACCCAAGCGTCCTCTCATCGATAGAAATAAAAACCTGTTTAGCAGATGCTTGACTGCAGACAGTCTCCGTTGATCAACTCATGTGCGCTGCCGTCCTTGTTTCACGGGCGCGAAGTAGTGAAACGCTGGCCGGTATATAGCTGGACTACTGTGAGCTAACGAGTGTCGCGAGCTATATTGGCATACTCTTGGCAACCTGCCAACATATTCATGCAGGTTACAGTAGTAACTACCACGTAACAGTCATTTGTGCGAATTCCCCGAAATAGAAAAGTTCCACGAACTTTTGAGTGTAAATAAGATTTGGGGCGGGGGAGAGGGGAAGGGTGCTAGAAGTGCAAATCATGAGATACGAGATTTGATTGTGTTTCATGTTGATGAGGGCTTATTTACTTTATAATGTTAATTATGAACAGTAACCCCTTACGCCCACGACAGTAGAATTCCCTTTTGAACCCCAATGTATTTTTAAAAAGATATTAAAAATGCGTTCATATACGAAAATCATTTATTATACAAGTAAGGAAACTACGAGGAAATAAATTTAGTAAATAAAAAAACAAAATATGACGACAAACCATCTAATCAGAGGCCTTACAACTCTACCGTTGATGTCAACAATAAAACTCAAATCTGATAATCAACGTGGTAAGTTAGTCCATAATTCAAAATTCTTGATACCATCAACATACTGATTGATGTAACTTGCATTTCACAACAGTATTCACGAACACGCGGGGCAGTTATGATCACGAATCAGGTTTTCTACTAACTCACTGGGTTCATTGTCATGAAAATCAATATTGAATCAAAAGGAACGAATTTATCAAAAATGCCAGTGGTCCATTTATATAGAACAGCAAGCTGTAAAGAGACTGTTATGAGACTTACCATTGTCCAATACTCAAACTTAGGGCTTACAGAATTCGTCAGTGGCGTGCAAAATTATTGACATCGCTACTCTGGATTTTTTTAAGGAAAGACATTGACAGGGGTGACATCATGGCAAAGAGAAGTAGGTCCCTGAAGAAAAGATGAATAGTTCGAAGTGAAAGTTGGTTTTGACATGTGACATCAGCTGTGTGATTATAGCTCATCCAGTCATTCAATTCATTTTTGGAATTGTTAACGCAACTGCAAAAAACAGTGTCCCTTTTTGCAGATAAAAAAATGATATGAGCCAGTGAAGTTTCAAGTTTACGACTGATTTGAATTGCTTTTTTATCAGTGTATCATTCTAATATGTTGAGAAATCAAGGCTAATCATTGCACTTACACATTCACCAAATCCCATTTTGATGTCATATCAATATTTGAAAATCCATCACACAAGCATGATTGTATTGATGATCAGGTCTGGAGTGTTCAAAAGCTGTACACCTTACACAGATGACCCTGTCACAGGTGTCACAATAAAATTCAACTGGACTCTCTGAGTGATTGGTACAGTAGACAGGTGGCTGCACTGAGGAGGGATCACCTGGGGACTTGGCAGTTTCAGGAGAAGCATTAGTAGTTGGTTAAGGGTGGTTTCTCTGCTGGTGGGACAGCAATTTCGTAATATGTGCAGGCCAGAAAAATTTTGTCGTGCGTATGCTGGCATGTGGACCTAATTTTTTTTACATTTTAAATTTGCAAGGTTAAGGGGAGATTCCTGCGGTCGAAGAGGATGAAAATGTTGAAATTGAGTGGGCAATCCTCAACAAGTGGGAGGGGGCAGTCGCGAACAACTTCCATTTCCCCTCCAAATTTGATTTTTAATTTGATTTTTATAATTCATAATTTAGTAAATACAGAACTAAATGTGAAAATTAGAGAAACTGGTTCCTCTATGTGTCTTCGTTCGAATGGTGCGCGCGTTGTCTATAGTGATAATGGGGGTCCGACTCGCAGGCAGTGTTATTGAAAGACCATTCAAAACGTTAACGTTTGTGAAACATTGCAATATCGTACGTCTAGGTATTGCTGTTGATATCAATGTTTTACCGTAAATTGTTTGGCGCTAATACGTGAAAGACATTTTGTTGTTAATATCAACTCAAAACGGTCGAGGCAGTGCACGTGTGTTACAAAAATTTCTTGTGCAAATTTTTGTGTTTCATCTAGTTAGAGTCAGACAAAGCTGGCTGTGCAAAAGAATATTGTTCGTTTGTGATTTATTGTTGGGATGGCAATATTTAATCTTTTCACCTGGTAGAGGAAAATCATTGCTTTTTTGGTCGGCATATAACAATAAAAAGGGTCAATTGGCGGGGAAGGAATGTGATTCGGCTGTTTTCTGAAGTATGCCCATCATGAGGAAGGGGAAAGCGTGAACAAAGAGATGGCAGTGGGTTATTTTGTAATGGGGAAGAGGATAGTGACAAATTTTATAGTAGGGAGATGGGAAGCATTTATTGTCGTTCAAAAAACGTATATTTACAAATTAAAATAACCCTTATTAATTTTTCTTAAAATCGATTGGTTAGGTGGCTCTTTTCAGTAGACACTTCTAACTATTAGGTACTATCACTAAGTAAAGATTGCGATAGCTTTTATTCCGGATCCAATTTCTGAGCTGGTAAAACATGCCGATAAAACATTGCAGTATTGGTATTTTGATTCAACATCTCGTATTTATCGATTGATAGTCAACTTGTAATGGAGAAGTATGCTATCAGCACAGAAAATTGCATTTCAATATATACCATATGTGAATGATAGGATTCTCTTTTGTGTTATTGCAAAGATAACTGTAGTATGCGCCTTGAGAGAGAAAGATTTTAACTTTTGCTCAAACTTTCCTCAATGAAGCTTTCAACCATTTTCTTACCAACTGAAAATCAGGGGGTCACCACTCAGATTTTTGCTACGAGAAAAACAAACTACGGATTCGAACATTTATCGATTTTATTTAAAATTCGATCTGGCCGCCGTCCTTGTTTTAAACTCTTTGGAGAAAAATAAAACTTCCGATTTTCAAAAATTAAGAAAATAATATGAATTTTTTTGTTTTAATGTTTTTATTTTACTCCAAACAAGCGTTTTAAAATTTGTTTTCACAAGCAGTAGACCAGAAAAATATCGAAAAACTTCAGACTTCGAATATCTGTCCTATAGGCGCACTACACTATATGTCAGTGTATAGTACGAATGATCACAGAATTACGAGTGTAATTGCGTGGATATAGTTGCTACTATTGAGTTTTCCTCACAGGAATGAAAAACGTTTGACCGAAGTCGTAGATGACGCATGCTAATTGACTCCGCTGTATTTTGGTTACGCAAAAACAGTAACCAGGAGGGGAGTACTTGATAACAAAAGAAGATTGAAGATTGCCGCAAAAGTTGTTGACTCTGTATGATCTCAACATTTCAAGGCAATTCTAATGGTTTATTCAGTCGTTCAGCGCTCTCGCTATGTAAGCGATGGAAATATTATATATAAACTGTCTTGTTTCTAAAACTGCGTGCGTTTGCTCCAAGTTCAAGTGATGATCTCTGGTACAGACTTGTCTAAAAATGGTCGTGGAATTTTGCTTGCACTCTTAATCAGTCAAACGTTTGCCATTAACACTCATACAGTACAACTGTCAACCACACTTACTTAGCGTTAATACAGCAATGTACAGTGGTGTGCAACACCTGTCTATGGTTACAGTGATTTGCACGACACAAAGCGAACTTTGGCTTCCATTGAGGAAGTTGTTCTGTATAAATACAATATTTCTGGGATTACATCGTCCTCCTGCAATGTAAATAATTGTAATACAGCAATCATTTCACTCGGCTGTCTTTGCTGAGTAATCGGAATAAAAAGCTAATGCCATTATTACATAATGATCGTACCCAGATGCAGTCATTTCTGTTTTCAGGGAAAATATTGTATATTTGATTTTGGGGGAGCATTTTAATTGTTCGTATATTCATAACGATATACACACAGATTTAATCATCCACAGTCTGCTATCATTCAATCACAGTATGACACTGTGATAAGTTTGAAAGGCAATATGCCGCATCGGTGTAACTCACTGGCGATGGCATTGTTACAAAAGCATTTATTACATACAACATTAATATGGTAATAAGATAGCACGTCTCAAACGTTCTTGTCAAATGGAAATACGTGATTATCGTCGTTGACCTTCGCATCAGGGGAAAATGTTGTCATTTCACACATGAAGCCATTCGGCTGTGAACATTTTGTCTCTCTCATTGTACAGTCTGATGAGTCTAACACAACACAATCTATGGTATCACTAAAAACGTTGCTCGGAGACCAGTTCCTATATTCGCTATCACAACCACTATCCCAGGTAAAACGCCCTCGGTGTCAATATCATCGTAACCTGTGAAATAATGAAGACGCAAGCACATATTTCATCAAAGTAAAACAACAAAACTACTGGTCTGTAAATATTTCAACATGTTTTACCCTACTTACAGATGAATACTGCACACGAAGGACAGGTTTCGTTGATGAGTGACGTCACGAACTGATTGTCAGTAATGTTAGATATAATACCCAGGTGACACCTAGCACTTCAACAGAAGAGAAAGGAATGCGGCTCTTCAGAAAACAATGGCTCAGGTATGACAATTTTTTTAAAATTTGATTTGATTCATTTAGCACTTAAAAAAACTATACAATACAACAAGAACAAAGACAAACACTAAAGTGCTGGGATAGCACAGAAAAGTTGAAAACTTATTTCCACTGTGGTCCCGTGGAAAACAAATTTACAAGCAAATCGGCAATACAACAATTAATAAAAAACAAAGTCATACTTCTAACGTTAATTCATTGCTTCATACAAATACATAACGTCCTTTTAAAGAGAGAATTTGAAGTAATACTGTGTATATATCTTTCTTCCATTCAACACTAGCTGTATGTACAAAACTATTGTGATAAAACCGAGCCCCATCTGGAATAAAAACAGAATAGGATTCGGATCTCGTACTGTTAAAAACGAAATTATCTGACAAATACTTCGGTGCTAATCCTAATCTAACTCTATGAATATATTGAGTTTTATATATACAACTCTGTGGCTAACAGGCAGCCATCCCATTTGTTTGAAGTGAACAGATTCAAGGTGTGCTCTCGCTGACATATCAAACACAAACCGTATGACTTTATTGTGGGATGTTTGAAGTTTTTTTTGCTTTTTAGAGTCAACTCCTGTACAAGTAAGAGCTTGCATTATCAAAATGGCATTGTATCAAATAGTTAACCAACAGTTTTTCGAATGAACATCTAAAAAACTTCTTATTACGATGCAAAAATTTGAGACGAGATCACGTAATTCTGATGAAACCGATGTCTTTACGTTTGAGGAAAATCTTCACGACTGGTTCCATGAAGAAATTTAAAGCTCGTTTATCGAAAACGCTAAGTCTTCGGCTGTCAAAAATATCTCAAATAACTCACTATTCCGGTTTTTTTTTGTTTAAGTGGGTGATTTTAACCGATATGCGCGTCACTCACACATATGAAGTGCAAGTGTGTCACAATGCTTTCCTGTAAAAACATCAGTGTTGCAAAGACAAATGTAACCACTAGAACTGCATGATGGCTCACAAACAGCTGGTGCGGAACATGGCAAACTCGCACATGCATCGGATTTGCACGAATCCTACAGATGAAAACAAGCCATTCTCAACAGCTGGAACTGTGAAAATGAAGCAGTGACAATAGACAATTAAAGGGAGAAAGAATTTGGGATACTATAATGGCATAGTCGTTTTGGGCACAGAAGAAGCAATGTATACTACTAGAGAGCAGGACCTGTACAGATAATAGCTGAGGTTGCCACTAGTCTGAGACTAACAATTATGGTTAATTAAATATAATATTTTAGTTGTTGAGCTGCATAAATATTGCACGGCAACTAAACCTGGTCAAAAAGGTAGCTAAAAACAGTGCAAGTTATCGAACTATAATATTAGAAAGGTAGCTAGGCGTGCGTGTTCTTGTCATAGTGATCAAAATAGTAGCATGCTTATCGTTGATTAGCCAACATTTCTGAAATAAGTTGGGCGTGTCTGCAATAAACAACGATGTTTGAAGAAGTTGTCTGTACAGCCGGCCGTTCACTGAAGTGTATGATCGTGGATAATATGCTACACTTGTGACTGTACTAATAAACGATGTACTAATGTTGATATACTCTGTATCATTACTCGGAAAATCCATCATGAGACTAGTTATCGCATAGATCTTGGATAGGTGTAATAATTCTCAATTTCTGTAGGGCTAGACCATTATATCCCTGCAGGGAGGGTCAAAATGGGAGGGGGGGGGGTCTGCAGAAATTTGAGACTTTTAGCATGTTAGATTAGTTAAGATGCAATTTTCAGGAAAGTTCTGGTTGCAATTGTGTGAAATTTGGTCAAACACATTCACTACATACATTCACTTATATTGAAAAGCAAATTCTGTGCATATCTTGATATATGAGCCAACTCAAATGAAGATAGCAAAATTTCCCATATATTGAAAATATTTCCTAGTCCCATCGCTGAACACGAAGAACTTAAAGTAAAGTGGATAGTCAATGTTAAACGGCACACATACTTGAGTGATGACCATTGACTGATACAAAATTATTAAATTTTAACATTTTTTATTTTAAACTCCCCCCAAAACGTATTGTTTTACATTTCCTTTTCGTATTTTAAATATTAGCAAGAAATCTCAAGTGATATTTTTAGGGACAGGGATCTTTAGGATGAATGATACGTATTCTTGCCAAATACGCAGGGAAAAAGCCAAAGATTTCGTAACTATGATTTTTGGTGGGACAATGTGTTGCGGTCATGTGATCAAAGATCTAACCATGTTCATACTTGATCATCTGTTACAAGTAAAAAATCAACAAGTTGGCCAAAATCCAATCAAATCTGACAAAGTACGTTTAATAGCCACCCTCGTTTTCAATTCGGACATCCCTGATACAAGACATCGTGTCTTAGCATACTCGAGAAAATCTGAACGACATAATTTGTCAAATTTTAGAGCGCGAAATTAAAATCACATAATTAAACATCAGTATCTTGTCCATTTCCTCTAAAAATTTAATGGTATAGAGAGTATTGTTATGATCATTTTTGCAACGTGTGTCATCCAGCATGGTTAGAGTATCGCCTGCTTTCGATTTTAGTTTTACACAACCAAACGAACTAGGAATCTTTATGATGAACTTAAGTTGTCGAACATTTTCCTATATGTATGTGAATTCGTTATTATATTACCATGGCCTGTCCATTGCGTTTTGATTGATCGAGTTGAACCACGTGCCTGCCCACAATATGGTTTGTTTTCATGCCCATGTAAACATAGTAACCTTACAGCTAAAACGAAAATTGTGATTTGTACAAAATTCATAATCAACCACAAAACAAAATGAAGCATTTGTTGGCCAAATTTAGACGCTTTTTTTTTCAAAAAATCTCCGGATTTGCAAAATTTTTGCAGCGCGCGCTCTACTCACTGACAGGTTCTGGGACCCCTTTGTCGTTCGCACCGGAAATTTTCGTATATTTTGACAGTTTTTCTGCGTTAGTTGATAATATAATGGCAAGCCTCAATTCTAGTTATACAAAAAGGCAAAAAATACTGAAAAAGTATAAAATTTAATGTTTGCAAAATTGTTTGTGAAAGTAAAAAGATGGGGTCACAATACTTTATTTTCTAAAAACAAAGGATTAAAGTCAGTGTTTTTCAAGACACGTTTATGCAATGGATGAAATGTTCACATTCTCATTTTTACAACAACAAAGTTAAAGTTTGAACAGTAAAGATTCTTAATTTAAATGAAAAGATGTTACATCGAATATTTCCGTTCGGTAAGTCACCTTGCTCATATTTTTTCACTGGTTTGCAAAACATAGCAAGGAATCAATAATTTGCATATTCTCTCATGATCAGCATTTTGGTGCCCTTCAGCGAGTTTAATTGACCCGTCAAGATTTTGATTAACTCATTTGGCTTAGACTGATCTATGCCTGAATGATAAATTGTTGAAGCTTATTAAAAAACAGAAAAATGCTGATGGTCAGAATTTTCAAAGTACAAGTTAATCATACTTAATTACAAAGTTCGAGATGATAACGTTGTTAAAATCATAATAAGAATTTCAAATTTATGTAATTTCATATTGTTGAGTACTTTATTTGTGATTTATGCTGAAAAATAAGTCTTTGTAGCATAGTTTCATAACTTTTAAACTGAATCAGAAACAAGCTATGAAATTTATATCAGATTTCATGTATAAACGAAAGAACTTAAAATAATTCAACACTGAGGGCGCTATACACCAAAGCCCAGCCGCTAGCTCCTCCTGTAGTGTCAGCTGTAGTGTCAATGGACCGTCACGTTTCACTCCCTTCAAAGGCGAATTGATACTTAAATGCCATTGTCACTGAGCCAATGAGAACAATCTTTATTAGACCTTAATACAAAGCTTTAAAATTGAAAAAACAAAAACAAAACAAAACTGTCGGAACTACATAAATGTTTGGACACCGGAAGATCTGCAAGCTGTCTGTCAACAAGAAATACGGAAGGTTTTGGCACGGCTGATTTCGATGCTGATTTAATCACCTTTTTGTCATCTTTAAAAGACCACAATCAAAACAAAATATGAAGAAAAGTAATTATTATTAACTCGCCAGCTGTGAAGTATTTCTGTCCAATCAAAATGGAAGTACTGTGTCTCAGAGAGCGAGGTCGAGCGTGTTCTGTACTCGCACTCTGAAGATGCACCTAAAGAGGAAAGTTACTCAGATACCCGCAGCCGCGCACACACAAATACACGAGGTTTGAATAAAAATGAAAATTAGAATGATCTTGGTTTATTTGTCACGAATGAAAATTATATACCTTCGATACTGACCTCCGTTTCTCAAAAGATGTTTTCACTTTCATCTGGAAAATTAAATTATGTGCACCATGAACAACCCAACACGGCGACCCTGAACATTTTGTCGGGGTTTGAGAACTACATACCGTGTGCATATACTAAATTTTACCATCCTCTTTTTAATCACACAAAGCAGTCAGGGAGAAATGTAAAGTGCAGACGGACCCTCTCGATGCACGCCAAAGAAAAAAAGTGTAAATTTTGTACTTTTAGAGTTGACCTCGTATTAGAGTCCCTCCATGTCCC
>LD364270.1:0-12935 GCA_001465055.1 Ptychodera flava | reverse complement strand
TATATATATATATATATATATATATGACATGCATGCATAGGTCATTATAAAGGCACTTGTCAACATATATCACAGAAAAGACTCTGGAAGCACGAACGGACAGAGACATTACAACGGACCGGCGGATGGATAGACGGATGCATAGTGGCTAGGAGCCCAATCTGTGAGACTCCAAAGGACGTACGAAGACAAACTATTATACATCAGCATATAGTCTTCAATTTATCGATGTATTTTAATATTTTTATACTCTTTCTTGTGAAGATAGATGTGAGTTAATGATGAAACACTTGAATTATATGATAAATAAATAATCTCAATGAATGTCTTTCTTACGAAATATCCAAAACATTCAATTCAAACATGTAATTCACGCAGCTCTAACATATCCAGTCATGAGACTCTGCGATCTTCCAATCATGATAGAGCAAGTCTTGTACTGTCATTCCGTATTCCCATCGTTACATGGTTACTAGCCACACCACTTCATTCAGTCAATATCACTAATTTAACACATTGACTCGAAGAGAGCGCACGTATGTAATATCTACGAAAACATAGATAGATATACTTTGAACAATCCACACAGACAAACATCAGGCCGACAGGCAGACACACACCAACCTACCTACCTACCTGTGTGCGTGCGTGCGTGCGTGCATAAGTAGTGCGTACATACACATACATACATACATACATACATACATACATACATACATACATACATACATACATACATACATACATACATACATACATACATACATACATACATACATACATACTTGGAATGAATACACCGCATTACAAGAAAAGTACTATATGACCTCTGCCACTTAATGCATTGGTCGTTTTTCATCGGCTTACCAGCCCCAAATGAATCCGCTTTCCTCGGTAGAATTAATCCTGCAGCATGCTGTTATCGGTAACTTTTGAAGGTTATCATATGGTCATTGACACTGTTTGTGTGTCACTGTAAGTACAAAGTAAAACTTAACACAAAATCATAGCTTAGTCATTCGCTATACTTGGTTCATTATTTCGAAGTGTTGTTACAATCTAGTACGGGAAATCGTTTTTCACCATCCTCGAAATAAGTTTTAGCTAACCTTTTCTACAGGGAAACATTCGCTCGAGATCGACCGTAGCCAAAATAACCCATGCAGTTATAGTGTACGTTTTCCGGTAGTTTCATAATTCACATGTGCTTACCTCTGAAACTCGATGAAACACGTGAGACACGAGAAGACACAAACTAGAAGCGAAATGCATCGCGCTCTCCGAATAGAGAACAATTCAATGACATATATAATGAACAGAAGAGGACTTGCAAGGAGGAGGGGGAGGGGTGGACAGCCTCTACTTTCTGATTGCAATACAACATTCATAAATTCTGTTATCAAGTGCCAGACATCTCTCTTGAACGACACTGATCTAGTATGTTTGTGACACGCGTACGATCGCAAATATTCGTTGTAATTTTTCTTAGACCATACATTTATCTATCTATCTATCTATCTATCTATCTATCTATCTACCTATCTATCTATCTATCTATCTATCTATCTATCTATCTATCTATCTATCTATAAATCAATCATTATTTATTGATTGGATGATTAGCAGGGACATAGATTCACCAGTCTTTGTTATCTTTGAAAGCCCTAATCCGTTTAACAGATGAAATTTTGTGTAATGTTGACAGTGGTTATTTGAAATCGTCAACAGATTGTAGATTACATGGGTAGTAGATCGACTATTTGTCGTGTTACACACTACTTACAAAGGGAAAGTGTATTAGTGAAGTCAATGATGCTGTAAACTTCGTAGCGGTTAGTACTGTACTATGGTCTATTCCAGAGTATTCTTGATTATTGCTGTGTAGTTTGGGGGAACACAACAGTTAAGAATATTGATAAAGTGTTTATACTTCAGAAACGAGCTCTACGCACGCTTTTTGAACTTCCGTTTGATTTCCCTTCAGTGGATTTATTTTCATTAATTATTGTAATTTTGCTTGAGCCCCGATGAAAATTACTGTACAAGTAACTCGGCCGCTCAATAAAAGTGTAAATAAATAAATAAATAAATAGATAAATGGCAATCACATGATGTGCATGTATGTAGCCATCCATTCGTGCATTTATCTGTAGATTCACTTTAAATGTGTTTTCAGAGAAAAACAAACATAACAGCATATTCTCCTCGGAGTGTTTTGTCTAATATATTATGATTAACTCTGATGACAAATACAGTTGTACGGCTCACCTACGTACAACGATGAATACATATTAGGTATATTTCATTTCACCGTGCATCAAAACAATTATCTCGTAGATTCACACATGTTTGCACCCGCCTAAGTTTGCTAGAAAGTTGTCATTACTCGTGTATCCCACGTACGCTCGCTGTACAGGCTACTGGACACGCAATAGACCATAAGGAGTTAGGTGTGAGAGAAACTGGAAACTCCGCAACATTTTCAAGGTGCAAGGGAACGGATCCCCTCTTGTCGATTTCAAAACTGACAATGCAAAGGACGATTAAAATTGATTAAAAAAGCACCATGGCCATACAATTATCTCTCCACCGGTGTTCATCTGCTCTCCTGCAAATGAAAACTCATTCGAAACGGGGGATTTTGATCTTGTTTCACTAAATCAAGCCATTCCCTTTCCGCGCCAGATGTTGATAACCACCCCGTCCTTGCCTATGAAATATACATACACGTAAAGTTCTGCCGAGTTGTCTATTATCTGTCCTATCCTGCGTGTGATTAATTTTTTAAAGCTCTTAAACCGCGGCATATCGCAGCTGCTCTGTCCTCCTGATATATTAGTTTTGATCGTGGCACATTATTTTCAGAGCTCTCTGCTCAGCGTGTACCACACACGTGGTATTTATGATCATACATTGCATTATATCTTAACGTCTCGTCCATCCTCTTTAACTTGTTTCCTTGCACATCTTAAATAGCCTTTTCTCAATTACTGAAATGACCGCTGGGCGTGATAATCGGCGCTGCTGATCGCTAGACACTCGGATACGAGGCTTTTGTGTTGAACGAGGAAACAAAATCCGCAGAGGATGTTCCCATGTATCAAAAAAGAGGAAATCTGGTTTCGTTTACAAGATCACCGCTAAGCCCTCTTCACTGTGAAAATGCGAAGTGGTATTGGAGCCGAGCGAAAGGACAGGAAGAAAAATTATTCTGTCTAAGACGCGACGGACGTGATCGCGATTTCTCAGCACGATCGCACGTCTGTTCAGTAAGATGCGGTGTCGGTAAGATTCACACGGAACCAGTCAATCACTGCGTTGTCATGGAAACCCATGAATGTTGATCAACAGCACTGTGACCAATTGTGGTTGCTCAATAAAGCTGATCACAAGATCAGTCATGTTGTTGTGATCGAAATGTCGGCAAAAACAAAACCCGCCGAAGCTATCGGAGTCAGAGCAAAATAGAAGTCATACAACGCGGCAATGAATATATAATCTCTCCTCTGCTAATTGTCCTGATAATCTTCATCGAGATGTACTTATCAGAGACAAGTGTATCTTGTCCGATACAAGTTCACAAATTGAATCAATGAGTGCAAAAAGGGGAAAAAAGCTGGTGTTTGATATAGCGAATTCAGCGACGCTTTGCTGATAAAATCCGCATTCGGTATATCCAAAGATGTCGCTTCGCAAAGGCATGCAATAAATCGAAGGCATTGCTTCCTTGTTGCGCAATGTAAAGTTGCTGAGATGTTGATCGCGTGAGCGTTACCATGGAGATGATTCGCCATAATCGCCAAATCCGCCAACAAAGCCTCGCTATCGGTAAGCCGATCTGAAACGTTAACGATGTAAATCCTATTTTGGGGGAAAGAATGGTTATTATCTTTAAAACTTTCATGTGAATCAAGGACGATGAAACTGCAAAATGATGATACATCTTCGACGAAGGATTGGTGTTTTTTTTTAGATTTCATGTGTGCAAAGTAATATTTAGGTAAAGACCAACATTCGCTTTTGTCGAGAACACATTTTGGAAATGTTCAGCATCTCACTTGATGATGTTGATTTTGGTGATAATGGCATTGACACTGGCGATATGAAAATCAATGTTGACTTGAGTTACACTCCGTTTCTATATATATATTACTTCCGGAGCCACCTAGCCGCTATTGTCGTCGCCGTCATAATCGACATCGTCACAACCATCATCATTATCATCATATCGTCGTCGTCATCGTCGTCGTCGTCGTCATCATCATCATCATCATCATCATCATCATCATTATCATTATCATCATGATTATTTCCATCATCGTCGTTGTCGTTATCGTCTTCTCTATCATCACTATCAATATTTTACCCGCATCCCACACCCATCATGATCATCATCATGACCCCCCTCATCAAAATCATCAACGTCATTGTCACTACTGTCACCCCAAGTAACTAGACGACGATCATGATTTCTTCTTATCCATCAAACGCTCAGATATCCTCCACATCTGGTTTTACAAAATTGCCTGCATGTCCTGTACACTATCTTTAGTCTATCCAAAGACTAAAAATCAGCCGCGGTAACTCGTTCGGGACACCAGTCACATGTCGATATTGTGTCGTTGATTGAAAATACCTAACGCACATTTACTAAGTACCAGACATTCACATATGTCATACTAGGCATATCTGACAGAGACGGCAGCTCAACTGTTACTAATGACGCATTAGAAAAACTCATTCCAGCCCATATATTCTACCAATACAACATACCGCAAATTTTTTGAACACCGACTGACCCCATTAACAGGACACGAACATTCGACCTTGCTGTCTTTTAATGATCGGAATTTCTGCAAGCAGGTCTTCTTCACCTCGGAAAAGTACAACCGTTCGTTCAATCTCGCTCCGCCTCAAAGACCGAGGGATTTCGCTGAGCAATGAGTTAATTTTGTTGCTGGCAAATCCTCGCTCTGTGTATGATATTCATGTAAACCGGAGATCCATATCAGCTCGCTGAAGATGGTCAGTATCAGATTGCGAACGGCAAAAGTACAAGTGTCACGCTGTGAAAGAAAATGACAGAATAGCACTCGTGGACATTAATATTTGTCGAAAATTTTATCAGGTCGCCTTGTCATTTGATCCTAAAATGTACAAGTCGCACCGTTTGATATCCCTGTTATTGTTCCGCACAATGTATCATTCGCATTTGCTGATTTAACATGACCTCTTGAATGTAAAACAGCATATGCCTGTACCTTGTGCACAGCTATCGATAATGGCTTGACAGTTAAGTTCGCGCCTGAAACCATTATGGCGCCGTATTGCCAAGAAATACTAGTGTCATCTACAGGGCTGTCATGCTAAGCTGAAACAAGATGAAGTTAACCATATTCAACCACCGGAAAACGATGCAAATGATAACTGCAATTGTCATAACAATATAGAAAGAGATCATGGCATTTTTTTGCTGTCCACCGTAAATATTTTAAGGTAGTATGCGCCTCGAAAGTGAAAGACTCAAACTTTCCTCAAGGAATCTTTCATCCATTCTCTTTCAAAATCGAGAATAAAAATCCGGGGTCACCGTGCAAATTTTTGTACTAGAGAAACAAATAACCCAAGATTCACCGGGATTTAAAATTCAAAATGGTCACCTTCCATGTGTTAACTCTACGGAGAAAATACAATTTTCGAATTTCGAAAAACTAAATCGGTGAAAAGTTTTGGGGTTTTTTTGAACCCGCGCAATTGGCATATCAGAAAAGAATTGTAAAGTTTGAGAGTCTGAATATCTGTGCCCGAGGCGAATTGTACCTTAACCCTTTTAGCGCCAAAGTCAATTTTTGTCGCCTTTATAAAATAAACCTCAGTCACGTTTTCTTTAAATTTTTTTACCAAAATTTTGATAAAAAATTAAAGCCAGTGAAATGTGATGTCCATTTGATCCAAAATTATCAAAAACATTACAGAAAAATTCATAAAAATTGGTAAAATGTTGCACTGAAATTTTGGTAGGAAACATTACAGCACTCAAAGGGTTAAGTAAGTTTGCCGACCTGAAACAATTGTTCGGTTTCAACTTGTGTATGTGTAGGACGTGTATGTGGTGACGTGCCATAGTGAGGAGAGACCTTTGGTGGTGGACGATTAGCCAGTCAACGGCTGTAGAATTTTGTTCACAATTTTCTTGGTCGCTAATCGAAGGACCGACGACATTAATGCAATCGCCAGTGACTGAGGATTGGGCTTATGGTAATTACAAGAATCCATGCGTGGGCTGGCGATAGATTTCCCCCCTCTTCTGGGCTATAATTGCGCATACAGGTCGAAGATTCTGAAGTGTGTTAAAGCTTTTATTAACCGCTTACGCGTTCCAATGCTCCGATATTGCTTCACGTGTACGTCCGTAAGCAGTTTTTCTTTATGGAATTCTCATTTGACGAACCAACAAACAAAAATTATCGTAAGATCCGATTGACGCCACTATGACTTTATTGGAAATACGTTTATCAGGGTTCAACGAATGCCAACGGCACTTTAGATATATTAATATCGACCTTTGGCATTTCAGCGTATTTCTCCTTTCACATATTGTAATTATAGTGAATTACGACGGCATCAGTTATCACCATCGCCACAAGCCACTGCTACCACTCTCGTCGTCATGATGATGATGATGATGATGATGATCATCATCATCATCATCATCATCATCATCATGTCTTCACATCAAGCCGAGAAAGACGTTCGTGAATTTACCCATTTGGCTATGCCAACTGTAAATATGTACCATACCGCACTGTTTGTCAAAATTAATTTACCGACTGTTTGCCCACTCAGGTTTGTGTCCCTTAAGGACCGAACGACGAGTCGACAATAGCAAGTGAACGACAAAGCCTTCCAGATTTTGTCTGTATTTTTTTACACCCTGGGAGTCACTTCACTTACAGGAAACGACAAAGCGCGAATCAAGTACTTTGTCCACGTTGGTTGGCAAATGGACAAGGATTATGATGACCGGTAACTATGTATTCTTGACATTTTGTTCTATCAATTTGAAAATAACAGTGGTTCACTTCTAAGAGTACGCAAATGTATTTTCTCTCTGTTTCTTCTCTCTGTCGGATTTGTCCATCTGAATGTATCTGTCCGATTGTCTGTATATTTGTCTGTCTGTATGTCTGTCTGTAAATTATTGTCATTTTCTTCCCCCCCCCACTTCTTTACATGCACTTGGCAACAATCCCCCTAGTCGTTTTTTACAAAAATGCCTTGTGTTGCTTTCGCTTCAGATGGTAACGATTTCGAAACATATTAAAGTCACAATGTGACATTTTCTCTTCTTCCCCCCCCCCACCTCTTACATGCACTTGGCAGCAACACCCTTGGCGTTTTTACAAAAGGCCCTGTGTTGCTTTCGCTTCAGATGGCAACGATTTCGAAACATATTAAAGTCACAATGTATAAACAGCTGATGGCAATCTTGAAATATGGAACGGGATCAGTACGAATACGGCAAATTCAAATTTTACTTTTACAAAAGGCGGGAAAAATCAGATAACATGAAAAAGAATGATCAATGATAGACAGATCAAAATATACTATCTCACTGTTGGTGTCTTAACGTGACTGCATTTATCACACGGCTGTTGATTATTGGGCTTGTTCTGTGCCACAATACATACAACACAGAGTGCGTAAATTTCCAAACCATTTTCATCATCTTCCGTTCTGACATCTCATCGATGGTGAGGAGCTTATCGCTGCGTAAAACAGTAGACTTATTTATTTTTAATGACAAGATGAATTTTCAAAGACGTAGGGAATCCATATCAACGAGTCTGCGTTATCTCTGTCATTGGGCATTCCTTATATGTTCCATATTTCCTTGTTCGTCCAGACACGACGGCAGACAATTGGCAGTTAATCGACAAGGGGCCGTCTCGGAAGATCCCTCCGCAAACTCATTGTTCCTCTTTAATCACATGCATTCAGTTCGCTTTCACGAGCATCCGGGGTCTTCAAGTCTGATACAGCAGCGTATGTATGCCAAGACAAGTACGCCCGGGTAACGGGTTAATCATACTCTGCAGCGAGTAAAGTGGGCTATGTCGATGTATGGATTGGATTTGTCGTGGTCCAACCCGGACGATGTCTGCACATTGTGTTCTCTGTAAACAGAAAAAAATATGGTTGTCTGACATAATATTGTCGTGACGATCACTTTAATGTGATATACTGTGCGGAATTCATTAAAGGTATACTGTCACCTGTTCCAATTTTGCCACAGTTACAAAGGAAACAGAAAATCTAACCAATCACAGATTTTAAGCGGGTGGCCACTTTTTAAAAACAGCGCCCTCATATGGGCATTTTGAATGCCAAGGAACGCCAATATGACCATATATGGGCATATTTAGATAACAGGTGACTGTATACCTTTAATTACCTGTGAGTTCTCAACCAAATTATATATATATATATATATATATATATATATATATATATATATATATGAATTCAAATTTAATTGTATCTCATCTCTATCTTCAGTTTCCATGTATTTATATGTCGATTTTTTAATGATATCGTTATATTCTACGCCAACGGCAGTTTTAACTGTGTCGTCGTCGGCGTTCTGTACTCATCTATTAAACATAATTCAGTCTATTCCAGGGATTCAAATGATATACCTTGTACACCAATCAAACTGAGGTAGATTACTCCCGTGTCATTGGTTGCGTTCGAGCAAAACCTGTGCCGACTATTGATAAATATAGTGGTCTTTTTGCTTAAAACTATGCTATATGTATAAAAAGGTCTCGCTGCCCATCAAATCCGACCATTTAATTATTAATTTGTTATGATGAATATGGCTGGGCTGCAACTCTTTTTGATTTATTAGGAACACGATTGTAAAAGCAAAGTTGAAAGGTGCTGGAAAAACAAATAGCTGTCATCATTCCTCGCATTAACATTAAATACTGGCATTTGGTTGCGCAAAATTATAAAACGAAATGTAACACTGATATTATACTGAACTACTTGAGTAGGGTCCTTTCAAGTTATATTATACATACATACATACATACATACATACATACATACATACATACATACATACATACATACATACATACATACATACATACATACATACATACATACATACATACTATAATAATATAATAATATATTTTCTTTCAAAACGCACGACGCAAACGTCTCAGTGCGCTTTACACGTTGAAATCGATAAAATATCAGCAAAATACAAGATAAGAAATTTAGATGGCAAAAACATTAAAAAAGGGTTGGGTTAAGGTTATATAATTACATGTACATACGTTAGTAAGTTTGTACGTAAACTCAATTGTTGTGTTAACTTGGTTGGAACGTTTTGCATTTCAGCGGTAACATGGGGCTTAGCTATGCGCAATCTATCGGCGAATCTGTCTCCTTGTTAAACCTTGTAATGATTCTTAATAATAACTTTGTGGTACCCCAATCCCAAATGTACGGTTTAATCCCTCCCGTTGGCCCCTAGGTGTGGGAGGTAGTTTCAAGACGTTTTGCCATGACAACGGACGATCGCGACTAGATTGGAGAAAGCTGTCAAATCTTCTCTCGGTGTATTGCTCCTTAGTATCATGTTATATTGATGACACTGGAAACGTGGAACCTCCATGTTCTGTCAGAGCAAGTCTCCATCATGTTGTCTAATGTTACCCTGCGCTTTCATTTTCATCACCCCAATCATTAAGAACGCCGGCATTATACTTGAATTCAGCGAAGGAGATTCCGGATTATGCTCCTCGATCTTAAAAGGCAATTATAATAACTATCAAACCGAGTGTATGGATTGGATAGATCGAAGTTAGCTTTACACGCACCCCAAATAGCATACCTGTGCATCGCCAACGGAGATGTCGTATGTGCACGTTGAGTTTTACGCCACATTCGATTTTAATACCATCCATTTTGACATTTAATGGCTGTGTCAATTTTTTTGTAGCCGACGGCAAAATCGTTACAGCTGTCTTATTTATTTTATTGATATTACATACAACAGATGGCATCCTTTTCGACTGTCTCACCCGGTGTAAATGGCGACATATTATTCTTTTCTCTGTCTGTTCGTCACCGTGTTGTTTTTTTCCGACTCATCTCTCGAAGTCTGTCACTGTGTCTGTGGGTCTATCTTTGGAAAGGCTCGACGGGTTTCGCTGTCCCTTTCTGTTGATACATCAGTCTGTCGATATACCTTACTGTCCTTCTGTCTGTCTATCTGTCTGTCTGTTTGTCTGTCTGTCTGTCTCTCTCTACATATCTGTCACTATCGCTTGGAACATTTCTGTATTTGTCAACCCCTCGGACTTATACATACCATTTTCTGTCCTTGCTACCTTGAACAGCCTATCCTTTCTAACCCCCCCCCCTCCCCGCTCCTCGTTTTCAGCACTCCATGTCGTATGATTTGAATATCACTTCAGGTATTTCGAATTATGTCGTTTGAATTTCCTATTAAGAGGATTTTTAATGTGAAGTAATATTCTACAAAATCAGCATCCTTGGTGAACCGATCGCAAGCGTCTCAATGTGAGGTTGCCGTTTATGTATTAATAATTCCCTGCAAATAATTGCGCGAATTGCAAACTCAAATATAGATTCTCACCTAACTTCCACAAATCGTCTTAACGACAGAATGTGCATTCACTGTGCTAGCTGTAAATTAGTTTTCTCCGGATTATCAGAAGGACGCCACAAAAAACAAATCGCCTTGGAATTATCAGCATCAAGATAGACCACAATCAACTCTGACTCGTCGACGTGCCGCTGTTCTCATCACGTTCTATGGCTTCCTAGCGGTAAGCCGACAGCAAAATCTAATATCAAATTTTGATTTGAAAACACTTAACGCAGCGCGTAGGCACAACTTTTCCATGTAGAGGAGATAATTATCACGTTTTGATCAAAACGGTATGCCTGGACGGGGTGTCAATTAACAGATTCTAATCTTCTTCGAGTTTTGTTTTCTCGATTTGTGGCGGTGTTTTCGGGTGGTGTCGTTTACATACAGCGCGTTGATTAGTTCGGTAGCGAGGAAAAAACAGCCCACTCGTTCATTAGACAATGCTTCCCTCCCGTCGTTTGATAGGCATCCAACAGCAACTTGTTCATAAATGGTGCAGCAGTCATTGGCCGACAAAGCAAGCCCCTTACACAGCAGAATGTGAACTGAATTTTAAAGAAAGAAAAAAAAATTCCTGCGATATCATATGACATATATTTTATGCAACTGCACGGCACAAATGTTCAAGTTCATCGCCACTTTTCCCAAAATCCATATTCTGCCATGGGCAGCAAAGGCATGAGGTATATTATCGACGGAAATGTCAATAATTTAAAAGGCTTCTTTTAAAAGGCCACTTTCGGTCAAGTCGTCCAAATGTCTTCTACGGCAAAGGTGCTCTCTTAAGAAACTGAAGTGTAGAGTGACGGGATATTGCTCACAAAATCAGTAGCCTTCTCAATTGAGTCAGCAACGTTCCGCAGTGAGTAATAATGCCCGGATGACGGTTTGGCTAATAGAGAGGTTCGGCTACACGTTTTACGTGAACGTGAACGCGTAACGTCACGAATTTCTGCGATGATGTCATCGACTTGTGCGTACGTTCTCCACGTACACGGAGCCGGCGTCGCGTATTAACGTGGAGACAGCTGTTTTCACGTAATTTGTAAACGTGTACATTTATTCTCATCTTTAGGCATCAAAACATGATATAAACTGTGAATCATTCATGCAGTTGTTAGTTGGATATATGATAGTGACATCCTCAAAGATATTCATGTATTTTCGTTATTTTTATGTGCAATTTCTTCGTCGATTCGCGGCATACGGGCAAACCATTGAGCTATCCCTGTGATGCGGAAACAGACTACGCGGACCCAAGCCGGGCCGAATCATTTCTTGCGCGTGCCACAAGAACGGTTGGCGTAATGCGTAGCCAAACGGACTTTTGCACGCGAACGTGTACGCCAACGCCAACGTGGATTCTACGCGTTCACGTTCACGTAAAACGTGTAGCCGAACCTCTCTAATATTGCAAAAAACACTCTGGGTTTTTAATAATCAACGACTCTTTCCAAGAGTTGTAATCTATATGTCTCAGATACGTGCGCTGACCATGCCTAAGACTGTAAATCAAATTTTATGGACAACCATGATACAATAAAAACAAGTCGGTGCCGGTCGCTTTGATGATGCAATTTGAAACAAGGATCTCGAATAATGAGCCGGGACAATTTTTGAATCAGTCAGCAATGCCTGGTACAGTCTGGGATGCTTTCTGCTCGTTAAGCTATTGGAAATTGGATTGGCAAAAACAAGCGACGGAGTGTATGTTAAAATAGTCGACGATGATTTGAAATAAATAAAAGAGGTATATAATGATACTGAATTGGTAAAAGACACCGCACAGTGTGCTGCGCATTGATTGATAAAATTTTATGCCTTGATCGTCAGTGAAGTCCGTTGCACAACTGGTAACGCAATTGTTAGTACAAAGCAAACCTTATCATACTGTTAAGACCGCTTTGAGGAAAGGCAATGTCATGATCCCATTAATGAGAGATGTACCTAGCCAATCATGACTGTGACATACAAACTTCAGCTCGAAGCGATTGTTCAATTGTACGCCTGTAACATTTCTATATTGAGTTGACAAACATCGAAAAAAACTCCCACACATACAATACAAGCACAAATTTATCATACTTCATCAAACTGTAGTCAGCCTCAGCCTCATCATCAAAAACATATTCACATGTACGAATGCATGCAGTCATAACACTGATAAAGTAGTAAGCTAACTTAAAAACTATGTATGTATGTATGTATGTATGTATGTATGTATGTATGTATGTATGTA
>LD364265.1:11957-51941 GCA_001465055.1 Ptychodera flava | reverse complement strand
AAGACACTCCCAAATCTATATGTTAGTAGCATAAAAGTTAAACAAATACAAATGACAGTTCAGAAAGGAAATGGTCACAGTAGGCTTTAATAACTACTGATTCAGTTTATTATCTTCATTGAGATGAGTACAAGCTCCAAGTGACTTTATGGTTAGTTTACACATAAGGAAGTAGATTAAGAGAGTGCTCATCTTTTCTTTTGGCAAATCATCATTCTGTGAACCTCTAGTTCTGTGTCATTCTTTGTGGCAGTGAGTCAACATACCTTCATAAGCATGGTCATGAGAGTGGAGGGGTTGTTTCATTGAAACAAAGTTTCACAACAGTCAGATACTATTTCAGTTGCCAGGCAAATGAGCAAAGGTTCCTCATTGACAAGTCACTGTAGATGACATCTGTAATAATTGTACACTCCTTGAGAAAAACTTTCCTATCTGTCACAAATTCTCTGACAGAAAAGTATCACCAAAATTACATCTAATATTTCCTTCCTTCCTTACAGGAGCTAGGATTTCTTGTGGTTCATTCCAAGAATGGAAGAGAATACACCAACGATGCCGTAGATGAATATGACACAGTCTTTGTTTTTCACAAATTTGAAGGCCCCGATTATGACTACATACGACGTCTGGACTACTTCAGAATAATGGGACCTCCAGCTTTACTGAAATGTGCTAAGAACAATGAGGTTTGGTTTGAATTTATCCTCGCATGCTAGGGAGGGAGTGGCTTTTCATCATGTTAGTCAATATGGCTTTCAGTTTCAAGTACAAATCAATTTATGAAAAGTACTGGTTCAACGTTGTACAATGTACACTTTCCTTTGTTGTTTTTGAGCCCATATCAGTTGTCATATGAAGTTTGAAATTTTGAACTTGTAATAATCAGACTTCATGAACAGGCATAGAAAAAAGATTAAATATCATGTTGAAGAAGAGCTTGTCAGATTATGAAAAGTTTCAAAAGCTTTTATTATTCACAATTTGCATTTTATAAAATAGCCTCTCAGGAATCACAGTAACATGTTATTTTGTATAGTAGCCTTTTTACTTGGAAGTAGTATCCTTTACTTTGCATGATAACAATATTGGGGGGCTTACATTCCTCATCAAAGGGGGTCACAGGTAGCAATTGCAAACTCTTCACAGTCTGTCTATCTGTGCATCTGCCAAATGTCTCTTTAATGTCTTACACAACACATGTTGTAATTGCAGCCACTACCGTGTAATACCAGGCCACTATATTGCACACTGATGTCTCAGCTGATTGTCTGCTTTACTGGATTTCGAAACAAAGAGGAAATCACGCAGCTTGTTAACTTGGTGCATCACATGGGTGGCAGTATACGCAAAGATTTCAGCACCAGAGTTACACATCTTGTAGCTAACTCTACCAATGGTAACAAATACAGGGTAAGCTATGTTTTTTTTTCATCAGTGTAGGAGACTATTTGTTATTTGTTTATACTTTAAAGAGGATAAGAACAATACACTTGCATGTTAGAGTATGCTGCCAATGCATTATTGATATGAAAATCTTTTAACACATATAATGGCAATTAATGGGATTGTGCAATTGTAAATGCTAGTAGAAAGTGTATAAAAAATAATAATTATGTTGCTTCACAGCAAATATCCAAATATTTTTTTCAACAATATTTCAAAGTGTTCTCATTTTTAGAGAAATATCGGACCCAGGAAAGATATGAAACAAATGATTAGCCTTCATCAACAGTTACATGTCTTGACCTTTTCATGACCAGACTGGTAAAATCATATTGTTTTCAATAGGATGGGTGGACCCATACAAGGGAATTGTTGTGAAGGATTAAATTATCACAAATCCTTTATCTCATCTGTACAAATACTTGTATGGTTTTAGTACATTTTAGAAAAGGTTTCATCAGATAGAGTTTTGATAATTCTTTGATGATTTCAGACTGCAGTATGTCTTGGTACACCAGTAATGACAGAGCAATGGGTTCACAAATCCTGGAGTAGAAGAGACGACATTAGTTCCTCTGCTGTTGATGAGGACATGGTAAGTAGTGACTCATTGACTTATGACTCTCTTCCATGTTTGTGTCACTCACTTTCCTGTTTGATTATGGTCTGTTGGTTTCCATCTTGTGTACTGAATATTGATACAAAATATCAAAATAAACATCATTAATTCTATGAGGTCATTTCTGGAAAAAAAATAAAACTGTCTCTTGACCATATATGCGGACCTTATCAGCAAGTTATTATTTTTAGAGTTGGCCATGCTGCTGCTGTGTATTCACAGCCTCTTCAATGTAGTAAAAAAGTTATTTTGAAAGTCTTTGTAATCACTTTAAAAGAATTAAAAACATGTACACCACAATCAATTATTTCATAACACATGTAAGGATGAAGGTCTGATTATTAGGAATTTCTGTAAGTGGCAAAAATTTCCCAAAAGCCAAACATCCAATCACAGTTGAAGCTTTTAGCTGTGCAGAGTGTAATATTCAATATGTTTCAACAGATGCAGTACAAAATGATGCCTTTATTTTGTTGCTGTCTGAGTTTCCTTGGTTTCTCTGATGATGAGAAAGCTCACATGGAAGAAATTACTGAAATGCAAGGTAGGTGTGTCATTACAACTTATTATTTTATAAATACTGCATCAGGTCATAGTCTTACTAAAAAGTCTGCTATATAGTATTCTATCTTTCTGAAAGAAATGGCAAGGCATTGTGGATGTGCGACGCTTGAGCAAGTGTGAATTAATTATAAGATAATGTTAGAAATGTAGCCCTATTTGTTTTTGTGGACATAACTTCTTGTTTTACAAGTCATGCACTCAAAATCTAATATTTTAAGTTAACTTCGCCTTATGACATTCAAAACAACCAGGATATCATGGTGATGATGCACAACTGGAAATTTTGCTATCAGATTAGAACTTGCATCCTACAATACTTATCCAGCAAAGAAATTGGCAATCCAAACCACTCTGCTACATCCCCACCTAATGAAAGAAACATGAAAACAAATGACACTGGTCTACATCGTCTTCATGGTAGAAATCAGCGCTTGTCTGATTGTGTCTCCACCCCTAAGATATTATTTGATTATTTGATTTATGTTAGCATTGCTCCAGTATTCTTCAATGCAGTGTTACTGATTCTTGATTTTTTTTTTCCCACATTTACAGGTGGTACATTCGCACCAGTGGGTGATTACAGCTGTACACATCTTGTCATTGATGACAGTACTGTTAAGGAGCTTCCATTTGAGCACAATTCCAAGATATATATCGTCAAAGCAGAGGTAAGTGCACTGTGACACCACCACATGTAAAACTATTATCAAGCTTCTGATAAGTCTGCTATAGTGAAACCTGATCATGTTCATTAGTGTGAAGTTAGACTGAAACATACCACTGTAATACTGCTATACTTGTATACAGTCTCAATCAATTGAATGTGTGCACAAGTTAATGTCATTTGATTCTTTTAGTCGGCTTACTTTAGATAAAAGTGTTGAGCACTTCACTTTTCCATGGAATTATGGCATAAAAAGAACTCATTTGATAGTATTACAAACAGAAATATATATGATAATGGTTTCATTGAATATTTCTAGTATACTTGTTTTGCCAGTGGTAAGATACATGTATTCGCGTTCATGCCCATTCATTGACATGTTTGGGTTTTGGTTTTTATATATCACGTATTTACAATACTGATTTCATACTGCCTGTAAACTTTGAAAACATGTGGATATGTGCATAATGTGTAATTCTTTTAATCACTGATATTGTAAAGTGTTTCACAAATGCAAACATACTTTTCAAGTTAACAAATGTCTGTTTACTTCATTACAGTGGTTTTGGGCAAGTATACAGATGGCTGCTTGTGCAGATGAAAGCTTGTACCAATTTGAAAAGGTTAGTAATAATAATTGCAGTTTAGATAGACCGGTACTATCTCAGATCAGGTGGTAAGTAATTAAACAATGCCAGGGTTAAAAACTTAAACCAATCTATTGCATATTTCTCTGGAATGTCATTTAGAATATTTTTGAATGTTTCAGTAATCACTTAAATCCTTGTGAAACTTGGTGAAAAAGAGGGCAATGTGAGCATGCTTTTATTTTCCAAAATGGGACAGATTTTTCAGGCAACTCCATATTCAACTTGGATTTCTGTGAGATAGTGCATCGGTTGTTACCATTGCTTTACGTCTAGTTTAGTCAATGCTGTTACAAGTACCTCAAGATATGCTGTTTATTAACGTTCATGAGATTGGGCCCAATGTACTACTGGTGCTCCATTGAATGCACAACAAAATATTACAAAATACATTAAAAATTACAACCACTTTCCTCCTCAACAAAATTAGGTAAATTTCAGGATTTTTGAAGTATTTTGATAAGTTTTATACATTATATACACATATGCAGCAGCGAAATGGTTTTTCAGTGGACAAGATATTCAGTTTACATTTAAGGGTAGTATGCGCACTGAAAGTGAGCTTTAAACTGAGCCCCCACAAGTGGTAGATCATAAAAGAATTGTAGAAATTTGAGAGTCTGAATATCTTTCTCTGAGGTGCTTTCTACCTATAACTGCATCACTTCTCCATTTTGTTACAGCCTGCATCTCCAAGTTGTCGGTCAGCTACACCAGTCACACCATCAAGGTCACGCAAGCGCAGGAGACTGAGAGAGAGCATCGCCGCACTGACCAGGGAAAGCGAACAAAACGACTCTCCATACATACCACCTCTTAAGAGAAGGTCCAGTGAAGTTGGAAGGCTTTCAGCGTCGTTCTCATTCATCGATGCATCACACACTCCAGACTCATCAACAGTACTTGCTGTAGCTGGTATGTCAAAAGTCTTTCAATGTTGCATCATTTCAGCAAGTGAAGTACACATTCAAAATTTTCAGAAATTAAAATGTAAGTGTTCCTAATCCACTCAGTTTAAAGTAAGAAAGTGAAGAATACTAACTTCTCCTAAAAAAACCCAAAAATCAAAACATAAACAATAATCCCCTATACCTTCACACAAACAAACTGCCAACCAAAAGTGTAGAAAGTTACTTTATAACATCACCATTCAGTTGATGGTTTTTAAGTTCTCTGTATAGAAGTTGACGTCTAATTATATCTGTATTCCACAATCTTCTCTCAAAGATCAAAGTGGCTTTGCTTTTTTTATTGAATCTCACTATACTGCAGATATGGTTATTGAATATCAATACTAACAGATACCAGTAGGTCCCAATATTCACACGTTAAGCTGTGAACTAGTTAGTGAGTATGTTGTAACCAGTGTATGTCAATGATGAAACCGTACATCAAACTTGTTTTAATTTATCAATCAGTGTACATGTTGATGTAAAATATTAGTAAAGGAGTCTATAATACAAAATTTTGCCCTTTCCTTTTTGCATCTTTGCATCGAGTTGTCTCTATAATTGACAATATTACATTCTTGGATGTTCTTTTCGTAAGGTGAGCCTGCCCAAGTTGAAGAAGCGCCCAAACCAATTCCAGTGCCAGCACCACCACCAGTCATACTGAGCAAAAGACAACAGATTGTCATGGAATTGTTACAAACTGAAAATAACTATGTTGGAATCCTGCACACCATTGTAAAGGTATTTGCACTCATATTTCTTCAAATTTAACTCATTAGTGTCATGGCATAACAGCACTGTGATTTCCAGCAAGATACCCATAACAAAAATGTGAGATCCTAATTCTATTTAATTAGAGGGATGAAGTCACTGGTCTGTTCCATTGTGTGTCAAACGATAGATGAAAACCCTTTAATCTATCCACCCCAAAGCCCTATAAACAAGCCCACAATCACCATTCATAACAATGGCTTTGGGCCAAACCATTGTGATTCAAAGGTTACACCTGCCATGAACTCAAATGATGTTGAAGTGTGACATGATTACCTTAGTATAACCTTGCTGTGATAACCATTGAGATTTTCACTTTACCAGAAGAGGAGTTTTTTGAAAGTACAATAGCATACATTTCTGCTAAATGCCAGAAAGTATGTCATTATTGTTCTCCATTGGTTTTGTCCTTTGAGTAAGCCCTGTGACAGATACGTTTCTTGGCTGTGCTGTTTCAGTGTGATTTTCATATTCTTATCATAGAATAAATAATTACCACATTTTCCTAAGAAAATGACTGTCCCTGTAACAGTGAGCTTTCTGTGATTCAGTTTTGTGCCATACTTTGAATTGTCCAGCAAGGTGCACAATATGTTTGTAATAGTGTTAAACATACAACATGTAAATTTGTATGTACAGTGTACATAGTAATCTGTACATCCCTACAATCAGTGTGTCCTGTGACTCTTATTAGATATCTGAACACTTGGAGTGAGTTTAGAAATCCCTTGCAATTTCCTTTTGTTGGCCTTCTACCAAGTTTTCTACAGTCAAACTCAAAGAGAACACTCCTGCACTATCTGTCATGTCATATAACTGCCATGCAGTTATCAATGGGCGTACTTCTAGTAGGCTGATTGCCAGTTTCCTCAACGTTAAAAATCTGTGGAAGTATTCAGATCAATTCCCCAAATAATCACTTACACTGTCACATCCGGTATCGATATTGCAACATATACTGCAGTTTCAGAGATACAGACATTCAATAAATTTGTAATGAGAGTTTGAACTTTTATAAGACATGAATATTTGTCTCATACAGGTTTTCAAAGAGCCTTTGGAAGTGAACCCTGCCGGTGGGCCTATCCTTGCTGCTGAAGACATCAAGACCATATTTGGTAAAATACCTGACATCCATGACGTACATGTCAAACTCAGGGATGATTTGGCAGATCTTATGGCATCTTACTCAGATGATAAAAGTGTTGGAGAAATTATTCTCAGACATGTAAGTAGACTCTTTGTATAATTAATTTAATGAAATCTTCACATCAAAAGCACAAGTAGAAGTATAACTGTGACATACACAACTATTATTACGTACACTATCATTATCAGGTCAAGTCAGTAAAAGTTACATTGTTTGTTCTATGTTTATCACATCAGTAGAAATTATGTTTAATGTTTTCAAAGGTCTCTACTAGTCTTGTATCAGGCATGTTATGTGTCATTTTTTATAACCAATTTGATTTTTAAGTAACAAAAATCCATGGCAAAGAAAAGGTGAAACTCTTGGAAAATGTAATGTCAGTTATAGTTGTAAAATACCATTTGTTGTTCGTACAATAAGTGAATAACAGTGATGAATATAAATTCAGTGTAATGCGAGGCAAAATTTCATGGTAGGCCTTCAATTGAATGATTGAGTACTTTTGTTGAAATTTGTTCAGCAAGTAGCTTGTACCTTTTAGACATGTACACAGTCAAACCTTGTCAAGAAGCTCTCGTCAAAGACATGTGCTCCCTGTGCGTACAAAGAAAATGATACATAAATTTGTTCATAGATGTGTTTTACTCTTGCATTATGGGGTAACCTTACCCAGACATTTAAATTTGTCGAAAAGATAACCACATGTAATAATGATTAAATTTCAGTCCAATGACATGATGAAAGCATATCCACCATTTGTCAATTACTTTGAGATGACTAAGGAAACACTGCAGAGATGTGACAGGCAAAAACCAAGGTTCCATGCCTTTCTAAAGGTGAGTCAATTCTTTTGTCATCCACTTTACAGAAATATGAACTAGGAAAATTTGCTTGCTTCAATGGAAAATATTACTCGGTAAATTTTGCAAAACATTTGCAACTGTTTTGAACAATAAAAGAAAATTTTAATGTTAGCCTTACCGATGTATTTCATTGCCATTTTGTATCAGATCTGCCAATCCAAGCCAGAGTGTGGTAGACAGACCTTAGCAGAGTTGCTAATCAGGCCTGTTCAAAGGTTACCAAGTATAATTTTATTACTGCAAGGTAAGTTCAATTATAAGTCAATTTAAATGATTGAATTTGTATTTTTATTTTATACTTCCAGTGTAAACTTTGGCACTATCTATGCTGTTATCTTAAAGTTATAAACTTGGGGTATACACTTGCGTGAAAACAAATTATTCACCATATCATGTGGAATAATATTCATGTGATCTCTTTTGCAAGTTTTGAACATGCAGGGCTCGAAATTAACTTTTTCCCCTGGTAGTCCACTTGGGCTACCATTTTCTGAAGTTGGTAGCCCAGTGACAATGGCTGGTAGCCCATGCATATTTTAGTTTAGGGATATTGTTGTTCATCAACCAGACAAGTGAATTTTCTAGTCATTTGATGTGAATACTTACACACCTAGTACCAAAAGGAAACAGGTATAAACTCCCCCACCCCCCCATCCCCCCCAAAAATGTTTGTGGTCCTTGACATTCAGCAAAAGTGATGCGGCGACGTGGTTTTCTTTTTTTTCTTAACAATGCTGATTTGGCACTATTGATACAACAGTTATTGTCGTTTATCACTGGCTGCATAATACTTCCGTTTTCTGTTTAGCAGTTTTGGACATGCAAACAGGGATATCAAGGATAACTGTACTGATTGGTATGTAACCCAAAAACATGCCATGACGAGCAGCTTCTGAAATGACACACGCGGTGACCAGAAACAATTTTTTTGGCAAAATGGACAACAGTGATACTCAAAAGTTTGATGATCTATTGACAACTTGTTTCATCCTCAAAGTTGTATGAACATTTTGATAGTCGCCATGAGAACAACCACGACCTCAGCACATCGAGACTAGACATACTGTAGCAGTGCTAAAATTAGACCATGGGCTTTCTGTAGAGAGGAGGCATATTGTCCATGATCGATACATTATGATCGAAATGCAATGAAAATGCGTTTTCATTGACCATCACTTCCAGTGCCTGTCATTCAAGTACGTCAATTCAGATATTGGACATTGCACGCCAAATACTGACTGAATTTTATGTCCCGGTCTTCGGTAGTCTGTGTGGGCTACCATTTCATGGATTTTGGTTGCCCCAGGGAAAAGTTGGTAGTCTGTGGACGCGGGACTACCGCTAATTTCGAGCCCTGACATGTAAACTGTAAGATATCTGGTCAGCGTAACTCATCTGAATTTCTGTAAATTTTTTCGTGTCAGCCCTATGTGTAGTACTAGTATGTAAAAATTCCTTGCATCAGGGGGTAGCATTGTGGCAGATCGGCTTTATTCGTCAAACAAGTTATCAACATTAAATAAATTTTAATAATAATAGCATTCTTGGGTCAGTAGTGCTTCGCTATAGTTTGGAGGGCTCACTGTATCTAGTCTGCATGAGCTCACAAAAAATGACAGGATTCAAAGACCAAGTAAGACTAAACTCAAATCATGGAGTAGTCTTCCCAACATGCATTTCTTACTATGCTTCACACTTTGTTTATTTGAATTTTCATTTATTCTACAATTTCAGACTTACTGAAGCGCACAGATAAAAACAATTCTGACTGCGATGAACTCGAAAATGCAGTAGCCGCCATCAAAGAAGTCACAAAGTAAGTACAACATCACAGCTCAGTAACAGAACACGATGTCTTGCTTTGACGGCTGATCAGCATTGCCAATGTCAGTGAAGATATTGTGGTTTAGGCAGGACTTTGATGCAAGTCTTTTCAGACTGCAGATGCAGAATATGCACATATCTTCTGTGCATTCATGAAATGAAATATTACAAACATGCTGGTAATGTGACTCAGTCACAGAGATCTCATCAAATATCTGTTTCTCTTACGAATTCTTAAACAATCCTGCGTTCACTTTCTATGTAGTGATCTGCACCAATAACTGCTTGTAGGGACAACATCATACAACCATGTCATTGACATCCATATTTTCCAACATGGAGAACAAACATCTGAACCAAATTCCAGAGGAATTGGTCAGGTCACCTTGAAGGAAATTTTGTTGATTTGTCAAAAGTTATTATGGTCATGAGATACGGCTATTACACTATTTTTGACTTCAGCTTGTTACAAACACTTTTTTTTTGTAAATTTCAGACATATCAATGAAGACAAACGCAAAACAGAAGGACACACCACGATGTTTGATATCATCAATGACATAGAGGGCGTGCCAGCTCATCTGCTCTCGTCACATCGTAGCTTCATCATGAAATGTGATACGATAGAGATCGGTGACAGGGATACTGGCAAGGGGGATAGCTTTGGTGAAAAAGGTGGCAACGTCACTCTGTTCCTTTTCAACGATAGCTTAGAGGTAAGTGAAAAGCTTCACCATAAAGATGAAAGATACTGTAGACTTGCCACTGGGGGCTGTTCTGCATCCACCTGAAGACTGGCAAACAGTTTCATTTATTCCACAGCATGTTTTTTTATGCTTGAGTGTCAACACTTCTGACCTGCACGTATGAACAAAGGTCCCTTTTATAGGCCTCTGATGTATTCACATAGTTGCAATACATGTGAAAAACAGCAAAACAACTTTTTTTAAGCAAATGGATCAGAACAGTTTCAATAATAAAGTTAGAAGTAGGAAATATAGCTTGACTTCTGTAGATCTCTCTTTCAAATAATCAACATTTTTGGCACATGTCAAGATAAGTAGATGCAAACACTTACATACGCACTGAAACAGGTCTCCTTTAGGTCTTTGGCTGGTATTCGACCCTTATTCATAACGCCAACAACTACCCAGATCTCCAGTGACAATTAAATGTGAAATGATTTCCATGTCAAAAAGATGTTAACTCTAGCCACATTTATCATGTGACTTTTCTGTAGGTTTGCAAAAGGCGTAGCAAGATTGTAAATGCATACAGGAGTCCAGCGTCTTCAGTCAAGGCACCACAGAAAGGTTACAAACATCTTGGCTTGTTACAGCTGTCACATATCAGAAGAGTTTTAGATATCAATGAAACAGAAGGTAAAGTGTCCCAAATGCCATTGATGTCATAATTTATTAAATTAATATTAGAGGATTTTTGCTGTGTCTGAATCTGTAAAATGCACTTGCCTTTTACTTTGACATATATGCCTTATGATGTCAGATTTTAGATGTTAAATCAATCATGAACTGATGAAAATTTGATCTTCAGTGACTTACCAGCAATGATTACAAATCCATGTGTTTGTTTAGGAGGAATGCTGTAAACTTATGCTCAGAGGAGCTTGCTTCAAACCAAGTACCAGTGTGTTATTAATAAAGTGAGATAAGTGGACATGCACACAGACACGGATAACTTCCAAATAACTGATGAAATTCTTTGGTCTCATGGAAGTCTCATTACTTTGACAATTGTAAAAATATTTACTGTAATTGCTTGCAAGTAGCATTGGTAGTGTTTATGACCCTCAAGTTAACATATCTATAATCTCTGCAAGCAGACAAACAGAAAGAAATTTAATCCCTCTGTAGCAATCAAGTGCATAAATGCTAATTTCTTATTCAAAAGTGTAGGGCTTTGGTGTGACAGTAAACGGATGTACTTCATTTCTTATTTGAATATTTACTTTTCTAGAATGCCGCAATGCATTTGCCCTGTTGGTGAAACCTGCAATTGGTGGAGGAGAAGAGCTGGACAGCTTGTACATGTTCATGATGGTTGGTGATGACCAGAACAAAAGTAAATGGCTACGAACACTGTGTAAACACATGGCAAATACAACATGCAGAGCTGATTCTGTAAGTTTGCTTCTACATGATGTTTTCCAAAATTGAATCAAAACTGGTTAAATATTGTTCCATTCCAAGAAAAATAAATTTTTAAGTTTTACCTTCTTGTATTTTGACGGGTTGTTAGTGATAAATGTTAATGATACGCTACAATGGACATTACACTTCGTACATATTGAATAGTTATTCTTTGTGCTGCACTAAATAGAACATTATGAAAGTAGATACCAGTCATCCTGAAAAGACTCTAAGCCCATTGTTTTATTTCAATCGTTGAAGGTAACTGGTAACCCTCAGTTGAACATGAAATTCTATGCCATTGATTTATAAATGTTTGGTTGTGAAAGTTTTGTGCAATTGTTTATCTTTTCTGGTGTTGACATTCATGTAATTTCACTTCAGAGCAGATTAAAATGTATAATTCCCTTTGCTTACACAGAAAGAAATGTTTGGCGGTAATTTTAAAAACTGTGTTTTTTTCCAACACATGGTTTTTCTTTATCTTATGTCTGTAGGAGAATTTCCTGGCACAGATAGAACCTCAAGAATTAGAAATCTCCAAGAGTGACATGGAAATAGGCAAATTTGGCAGAGCCATCAGGTTGGTCTGCTCTTACTCTTAGCCATTATACTCAACTAAAATTAAGCATCTCTCTCTCTCTCTCTCTCTCTCTCTCTCTCTCTCTCTCATATATTTTACAGTTTTACATTTTTTTATTTTGTAGAATTCTTTACCAATGATTTTTGATGAAATATTTGTCTGAGTTGAGTATAACAATACTTTTTTTCATTTGGATATAAATTGAAAAGACAACTATGATCAAAACTTGTCCACTGTTATAAATTTACAACGTTGTAAGTAAGTTACAATTTATTTTCCTGGCAATATAGTCGCTGTTGGACAAAAGGCATCACATACATGTAGTAACTCTATATCAGTGCTATCCAGTGCTAAGAGATGCTAATCATACTTGGATACATTGGTACAGCCACATCCTTGTCTCAGAGAGACCCTGATGCCATATCTCATATTATACTGACTGTACAGTACAGGAAAATTAATAGCTAAATAGTCCAGTCTTGTCAAACAACTTGCTGTTTTATAAGTCATTTTGCCATATTGCTACTTGTACACCTACTTAAATTCATGCAAACTCTGTAAATGGCCAGTATCATATGTGACCCTTCCAGTTGGTTCAATTATCAGCAGCAGATCTACCAACGAAATGTAATATTCATCAACTATTATCTCTTCAACAGAGTGGCGAGAAAAGCGACTAAGAAAGTCGGCAGGACGTTTTCATTCAACAAGACACCAAAACGGTTTGTGCAGAGGGCCAAATCCATGATGTCAACCAGCATGAGCCCTCTAGTGGCCAACTCTGGAAATGCGGCTTTGCAGCCAGCAACCCCTCAGGGCAGTGAAGTAATGGGTGCCAGGCTGGCCAGTAGCTCAAGTCTAAAGGTACTAAACAACATTGATTTAAACTACTCCCCTCTTGAGTTCCAAGAGTCCTATGGATATCTTACACAGAGCTTGGAAGACCTTTCTGTGGACTCCTATGATCAGTAGATGTGCAGTTTGTCACATACCATTTCTTAGGTGTGAAAAATCAAACTTCAGATTTTGCATATTAGGTCATACCTACATGCAGTGTTGCGTCTTGTGCTAGAACTGCATCATTTCTAGAATGAGTGAAAAATTTACAATATGAAAACTCTATGAAGATAGACTGTGAAACAGTATCCCTTGTTTAACTTCTTTACATTCTTTTTTTAAACGTACTCTCATACAGTGGTAAAAGTTAAAATTAGTTGAAAAGAATTAGTTTGTGTAATAGCCAGTATCTTATTTCTGAATTCAATAGAATAAGATAGTGATATTTTGGGTGTAGGTATAGTTCTGTGCATGTCCTTGTTTTTGAAAGTGAACAGAAAAATTAGGTATGTGATCCACTGAGTACTGAAGTTGAAATTTAATTTCACAGAAATAGAGTTACAAACATTTGTAAACATTTGAGAATTACATAGTTCTCGAGATAGTTCATTCTTGAATGTGTACACATGCATCTAGCTGTGGCTGTGTTATGTGAGGTGTTTGTACCCACATAGAGGAGAACGATGATAAGGCAATAGCATGGTGAAATGGTTGAATTCTAAATAATAATTTTGATTTACAAGGTACTACACATACTCTGGATCCTTGAAATCATTAATGTTCTGATTTATACTTTCAAGGCATTGGCCAAGTCTCTTTGTTTCAATTGAAGTTGTAATACCGACAATAAATCGTCCAGAAAGAATTATTCAGACATAAAATAATTTAACCCTTTCACCATCAAACTATCGATGATTTTGTTCTGAATTATGGCCAGATCAATACAAATTGGGAGATAGCAGTAAAACTGTGTACAGGTAGACTTGGATGGATTGAAATCATAGAATAGCATTCAAGCTTTCACTAGAAATTACTGGTAGTGCAGTTATAGTGGTGTTTTCAACAATCTCTGCCTGACAAGCATAAAAATCTGTCTTATGTAATTTCTGTCACTAACCCCTTCTAACAAATGTCTGCTTGAGTGTCTTTTTTTCTTTTCTGTCTGTCTCTACAGTTTCACTCGCCCCTCTCTGCACTCTGTAAAAAGAAATCCAAGTATTACAGTGGAAACAAGAAGACGGGCACGCCTGAACTAAAAAGTGCCATCCACCGTGCTACATACCTTTACCTAACTAACCTTAACAAGTAATCTCTAACCAAAACCCCGGTGGAACTCTTATGTGCAATGTGGGTTCTGACTCCCATAGGCTAGTGTGATCCACCTGTAATGCTGAACTCGCTATGTATGATTGCCGATATTCACATCCACACCTGTTCCCATGCACAATTCAGTTCTTTCACAGTGCCAGCTGTCTAATGTCTGGCACAGTGATGTGCATCCTCCCCTCTTATTTTCAAAAAACTTGCCTAACTCCACTGATTCCATTGAATTACTGAATTCTAGGATTCACCAAGGACTGTACATGCCTTGCATCATTATTGCCTAACTTTTCTAATGCTTCCCGAAAGATACACCAAGGATTGCATGTACCTTGCATTTTGCATTGCTTTCATTCCACTGAGCATGTCTCAAAGCATCATGAATTCAGCTAAACAACCCAATGGCATGCATTCTTATACAGGGAAAGTTATTTACCAATCCTACAACAAGGGAAAAAGATTGTATTGTGGAAATTTTACCAGTCTTTGAAGTGTGTGATACAAAGGAGGTGTAGTGTCTTGCGTTGTATGCAAGCTCAGTATTTGTACTTTTTGTCCGAATAACAGCCTCCAAACTTTGCTTTCCACGGTCTTTTTGTTTCTTTTTTCACAGTGTTCAAAATGTCCAATACTTACTTTTTATATATTTTCACTTGATTTTTCACGTCTGGTACAGCAATTGACCATTGTATGTCAACTGCCTTCTTTGCTTTCAGTATGCCTATCTTGTGAGTGAGCTTCTTTTATCTCCCAGGAAAAAGACAAAATGAACATCCAAAGGTACAATACGCCCAGCAGCATACATATTTTTTTGTTTTCCATCAAAACACAATGAGCTTCAGATCGACATAACAAAATGAGAAAATAACCAATATTTACAATGTATATTTTTATTTGCATGGTTAAATGTCAGGTGTGGGAAATAATGCTGGTCAAATATAATGAAACATTTATCATGTATTTTTTACGTGTAATAGTTCCTGAAAGTGAACGTGTTGTGTTTTGCCAAGAGTAAAATCATATTTAATTTTCCTGATGGGAAAAGGTGTCAATCTTTCAACCCAAACTTCTCTGTGGGCAGTAGGTATAGTTTGTGGGTCAGATCTTTCAGTCTGTAAAAGATTCCATCAGCTGTAACTTTTCATCAAATTTTCAGTGTATTTTTGTTTTGCTGAGAGTACATTTATTTCATAGTAGACCAATGCAAGAAAAGACACTGAGTTACAAATTTACCTTAGCTTCTTACACAGTATATAATACATGCTTCTTGAAGTGAAAAGAAAATTTGTTTTAAGGAGTGCATGTCTTTACAGCAATCAAGATAGCCACCAAGGCTAAGCCTCTCGCACTGTACAGTACATCTGGTGAAACTAGCATTATACAGTTTAGTTAGATTAAGTATACACATTGAAAGTACTGAAAGAGAACAACGACTGAAAAAGTTACAGCTGCTGGAAATTGAAATCTTAAAACCAAGTACCCATCTGAGGCATCAAACACAGGCTGGCTGTTACCATGGTGATGCGGCACTTTAACACTCCATCAATCATCAACATCATCATCTTCATTATCATTACTTCTTAACTTCCCTTTTTTCATTATCTCTGCTACTGTACTCAAACCCACGCCATTCCACATGTAATTCCATGCCATTATTTGTAACTGATAATTTCTATACCAACATGCTTAATGTATTCCTCTTCTTCAAAATCGATGAACTTCAAGATCAGTAACTACCACAAGCATGGCGTCCTTGGCTTTTGGTGAAAGTTGAAACTGCCAATGTAGCTTAACAATTAATGCAAACTTCTATTGACTTGCAGTGTAATGCTTCCACTGCTGCTTGCAGATCACTCCACCTGCACACTCTCAAGTGCGTAAATAACACCAAGTAAAAACAATGACCTTGTAAAATATTTCAGTTTGTTAAGTTTTCAGCATATGAGAAACTGTTCGTGCACACTACTGAATCAGACATTCAGTAGTTGCCAGTGCCCCTGTTCTTCCCAATGACTTTCGGCATGACATGTTGATGACGAAATGAATCAGTTTGTTCATACAAAAAAAATTACTTTGTGAAATATTTGTGTGTTCTACCTCAAATCATGTAGAGGGCAATGTCCTAGAAACCAAAAAATTCAGCATGGAAAATTTTTTAGAAGTAAAATATAATGAATAGTTTCTCATATGGAAGAAAAATCTTCAAAAGCACCAGAATACAAAATATGAAAATGAAACTTGAAATTCCCAAATATCCACAAAATGTAATTAAAGTATTGACATAATGATTTTAAGATAATATTAACATCATCTGTGATTATTTCTCTTTGTTTTCTATAGGCCATGTCACCTGTCAATCATCTACCACCATTCACACCAAAGAGATTCAAAAGCATGGCCGTGGCATTAGCACATTCCGCTGCTTCAGCAAGGCGATAGAAAATGTAGAAAATTTCATCCGCCGCTGGATTGCGTGTCTGTCGTCTTGCTCCACAGCCTACAGATATTCACAGCTTGTCAAAAACCTCGCTCATTCCATTCAGTGGTCTGTGTTTGAGAGACTTGACCAGAACATGTATACCTCATGATAGTCTATCGGTGATCTTTCAGAACAGAAATTGCACATCCGCTCAGCCCCATTGGGGTACACTGTCATATGTGCAACTTTTTATTTGATGCATTTCACAATTGTGTACTCACTGTAAATGCCAAATTCTCAAAGTTTTTTTTTTCCCAGAATAAGCTGTGAATTACACAATCAAAAACAAAGCGTTTTAAGTCTCTGATAGATGTGCCATTTAGCTTAATGTACATCAACCAAACCTCATCAAATTTTATATCCAGAATGAGGGACAGATTTATTGTTCTTTCATGAGAGGATAAAATATACTGACAATATTGATTTTTTTTTATTTCTTTTACAAGTAGAATATTACTGTAAAATCATATTTATTTCCATATCACTGCCCTACAAAATATACTACATGGATACACTGCACTAACATGATGAAAAATATAGCTGATTTGTATTTATTTATATTTTCCTGTTTTGCTTGTATTTTCCACCAGTAAATCGTTAGCTGTGTATTCCATGGGGGAATTTTATTTCAAACATGTACGTTTTGTTGATGGATAATGGAAATTGCAGTGAAAGTATATATCGGTAGAAATGAAAAACAATCCACCAGAGACAGTATTTAGAGAGTAACCTGATTGTACAGTTAGTGACTTTGAAAATTGTGTACTCCATGAGTGTCAACTGATCCCTACTGCCATATTTTTCAATGTTCTGTTCATTCTTAGGGAGGTAGTTACTGGTAGTTGACCTGACAATACTAGATCTTTGACTGCCTGGGTATAATACTATCTCCATTTCAATATATAGTGTAAGCTCTTCTTTCACATTCAATACATATATGTCTAGAGTAGCATTTCCCCAACCAAGTATTCCACATTACAATTATTTCAACATTTTTGTCAATTGCAGTTATAATAAGATTTGTCCCATAATATAATGGTCTAAGGGTAGAGATTTGTATCTCAAAACCACTGCCTTATCAGTTATACATTTCAGTGATATATACACAGTACCAGTGATTTATAACATTTGATTGCCAGCTTTATTATAAGTTTTGTCTGCTTGAAAGGAACTAAGCTGGAGTCTTTGTTAGCTTTGTATGCTTCAAAAATTAAGATTTATGAAAGTAGAATTTGCCAGCAGACCACAAAGCATTTACAGACACACATAAACACCCACACAAATACATATGCACACCCACCCTGACTCAGATGCACACATACACAGACAGACAGATAGCGAAACAAATAGAAATACATATAGTAGGAATAGACCAGCTGGTGTTTTAGTTTTGTATATTTTGTATCTTGCAACTTACTGTAACAATACATTTGCAGCCTTGTGTTTATTTTGTAATCAATTTTATATGCAACATATCATTTGAGAATTTAAAAAACTGCCATCATATCATATCATATCATAACAAAGTAATATGTACTTAATTTTACACTGCCATAATATTTGAGCCATGTTTATATGAATAAACCAGTTTTCTTACATCTTTCTCTGGACAGCCATCAAAGATGTGATAATTGTCCTACAAGTTTCGGTGTTTAAAATAAAAAATACACTTTCTGTCATCTCTGCTTTCATATTCTCGCATACACACTGCCATGTTTTCCACACAAAGATTCTAAACAAACACTGTAAAAGCTACCAGTGTCATAAATGCAATTATTATGTACTGCCTTGGTTTTCCCTACAAAACGTTTTGAAAGAAACCCCGAATTTTGTTAAAGCTGTAATACAAGTCCCATACCAGTGTGATGTTATTACACTTTATTTTTTACACAATTTCTGTACTTTCATAGTTGATTTGCATTGGTATATGGGTAACACTCTGTAACTATTGTCAAGTGAGAAATGTATCGACACTTTCAGGAAATAAATGAATACTACATTAGTATATATTCTGTGGAAATAGAATCATGTCTTGATGTATTGTCATTATTTTATAATACCCTGACACATTTGGTTTTGTCTTGTATGGGAGTCTGATCACTCCATGTTTGGCACGCAGTGTCAAAACATGGCCACTTGCTACATTATTATGGCTATTTTCTAATTTGAAGTTTCAACAAATAAGTTTCTGGTATTTTATTCAAATAGGTTTATGGTATTTTATTCTGTGAGGAGACCAAGTACATGCGGTAGAATCCCTTCACTTGATTATTACTTTAATTCTGACTGACACCTGACAATGAACACATACAGAAAGTGTAAAGTAGGTACAGGATAAAGAGAAGAATATGGTGAAAAATGACTGATACACAAATTTCAAGTATTTTTTTCTGACTGGTACCTTCAACATTATTGACAAAACCAATGGAAATCAGAAATTGAAAATGGGTGTCACTGATAGTGATGAAGTCTTATTAAACAGCACTACCATATGTACAGGATTTTTTCCTGTTTATACTCCTGAAAAGGTTACGTGAACTGTTTTGGCACCATTATATCAACATTTTTACAGAAAATGGCATGCCTTCTTGGAGTTCAAAGTTCAATAATACCAGTGTTAAATATGTGGTTCTGGAGCAAAGTGAACACATTTTCAAGGTTTGTGAAATTACCGTCCGTGGGTGGAGGGACGGTGGTGAAATTTATCTCTGCAAACACTGCATCTCAAAACACTGATACTGTCAGGGTATAGGAACTTTTATTATTTCTATTCAAAAGTGTAAATATGTGAGTATGACTGGCTAATCGCCTGCTGTTTGCCTTGCAGTAATGCACAATTAATAGAAGTGAATAAAGCCCTTACAGAGAGATTGCTCAGTATTAATTTTGTCTTGATGTTGGTAAGGGCAGAACAGTTAATATTGGTCTTGGTAGAACAGTTAATATTTATTGGTCTGGGCAGAAGAGTTTTTAATATTGGTCTGGGTAGACACTTAATATTTGGTAGAACACTTGATATTGATCTGAGTAAAACATTTTATATTCCAGCCAATGCATGGCAGTATCATGAATGCAAGACCAGCAGCTATACGGACAGACTTGGCTGTATGAACATTGTTGTTGTACCATCATGGTAGAAGTCCTATAGATTATGACATACAGAATAGATAAGCTCATGCTAGACAGAAAAGTAGATGTCGAGAATGGCTGGTTTTTACTATGTATACATAATGATTGAACTAGGGATACATTTCTTTTTATTCTCATTTTCTTGCTTCACAGACCACCAAACATATCACACACAAACAGACAACAAAAATCAATCAAGCGTCATACTGAAACTGAAATACAATTAGATGTGATCATCATTGTAAATATTAGAACAGGACAAAAATCTACGTGTTGGGCAAAGAAAAATTAGGAGTTTATACTCGACTTTATATAATGGTGCAGGATTTGACAGCATTGGCTGTTTTCCTTGGGCTGAAAGAAGCAAAACATCAAATGTTAAAGAAAACCTCAGACTGATTTATTGTATTTATGGGTTCAATAAAAAATGGGTTCATTTCCATGTAATGTTTACACAGGAAACATACTCGTTTCTTTTGACTTGATGTTAATGATAAAACCAACCTCAAGCGACCCTGATTCTAAGACTTTGCATACTACAGCTGTAATTAGTGTTACCCTGGGCAACATCAAACACACCAAGATATCAACCAATCAGAAGGATGAGATGGCAGTTACCTAGGTGACGTCTGTAATAACCTTAAAAATTTATTTCATGAAGTAAATTAATGTCACCTTGGATGTTCTACTGCAACATATGAAATGCAGAAATTGAAATATGACAAATACACAACAAAATTCACACGGACAATGACTTTCATTGTGAATTATGTTTATCAATTTATTCTTTGTGTATTTAAACTGGATATGAACTTTACAACAGCAAAATATACAAAACTACAATATCAATGCATTTTTAACAAATATGTACAAACTTGAACGTTATTTCAAAATAAAACACCAAAGAGGAAGCCTTTCACCATATGTGTAATGAACATTTTTGGCACAAAAAACACTGCCACAGTAAGTTACAAACATGAAGAACCTATGATTTCTTTGCAGACAATTGGCAACGTGAAGACACTTTCTCAAGTTACACAATAAAATCTATCAACACAGTATTCATTGCTAAAGCAATTGACAGAGTGTTTGCAACTTTGCCTATGGCAAACACAGACAGTTTTGATTTCAATAAGGGTACCATGATATTACTTCGACATTCAGAAGAAATGGTCCTGCATCTGGTCCATAACATCAACTGCATTGGGGCATTCCCCCAAGAATAGCAACTACATTGGGACATTCCCCCAAGAATACTTGGGCACCTGCACTACTGCCAGACAGAAGGGATGTCACTGTACAGGTATTCCCAGTTTTCTCTAACATGGCAAAGCAATGATTTTCTACTGAACAGTCTCATCAATTTCAGCATTAATTCACCATGTAACAAGAACAATGACCATGATATGATGTACTGACACATTGAATACCGGGTATTTTCACATGCTTTTAAGGAAATCAAAAAGGAGACAATTGTTGTTGTTCAATGGTAAAACTAATGTAACATTCAAACCATGCAGGTGTCCCGTAACAAAAAGTGAAAAATACTACCTTCTAGTTCGGAAATGTTCTTACAGCAAGCAGGAAAAAATCAATGAACACAAGTATATATAAGTGAACAATATGCTATTTCTTGCACTTGGTTATAGTTACATTCTGATGTGTTACAAGAATTAAACTCTTGCACATGCTATGTGTACGTATGACTGCATGTCTCGATGGCCATGGACGGACGGATTGATACATGCATTTGTCTATGCATCCATTGTTACATGTAGTACAATTTATTTACGAACCTTGGGTATGGAAATATTAATGAAATATTACATGTTGATGAAATATGTATTGAAATATTACATGTTTCCAAAAACAATATATATGGGATAACAATACAGAAAGTACATTTTGTCAAACTGTACCAACCCTCATTATTTTATTCATTGTCTCATGAAAACACTGCTTTAAAATAAATCTCATTGAATATAAATCAAATAGTACTGGTGATTATTTAAAGACAAAGTGCACCTAAGTAGGAAACATTTCTGATAAAACTTTTGTTGTCCAACTCTCTTGATGTTGTATTTTGTGTTAGTATGCTTTTTCTGACAGTGAGTAGAAGGTTTACATAGGCATTAAACAAATGTACGGTTATCACATTCTGAATTTTCCATAAACAGTCAATTGTTGGCTCTCTACTGGCAAAGATTTTCACACTGAATTCATTTGTGTTTCTCTATACCACAGTCCCTCCACCCACAGTCCCTCCACTATATACAAACATGTCAAATAGTTCAGTTTTGTCAGGTGGAATATACCGGTATACCAGTAAGCTTGTCTCTTTCATTGCACCTATTACCTTCACATGATCTGAAAACAATATAGCAACCCAGTTATATCTTTTCGCACAAGTTTAAAGTGAACTGTGACTAAGGAAAAAAGATAAATTCACGAAAAAGTACATCTTTTCATTTGTAAAGGTAAAGTTGACCAATGACAATGTAGATTCATAATGCACAGACCAGCAAAGTAATGAGTGTGAGACTGAGTTAAATGAGCTGTGCTCACTGTTCAGCCATGGTAACGGATAGCATGTATAAGTAGAAATTTGGAATTTGCCATAATCCATAGTTCTAGAAAGTGTTGACTGGAAGTGAGGATGGATACAGCATAAGAATGGCTTAGTGGACGGTAAGCAGTACTTTTCTGTAATTGACTTGCCGTGCTTGTTCAAATTGTCTTACATTCTTCAAGAAACACTTGTTTAAATGATGTCAAAACTCAGAGTGGGTTATTGTGTTTACTTGGAAATTTGCACTGGTAAAACCTAACAACAACTAAAACCCTATGGAAACAAGACAAATTTTATGCAAGTTATCCTAACGCTAAATCTTGACAATTTTTCGACAACTTGAAAGACATACTTTGACATAAATGTTCACTCAACATGTAAATAAGCTATGTTAATATTTCAGTATAACAGAAAGCATAGGACCCTATGATATTGTTGTTATTAGCTAACTGTACTTGTACTCTTCACTGTCACAATGATAATGACTTTAATGTATATGATATCAACATTTGTAACACCAAACAGAATAATTGGTGTAGATTTCCTATGCCAGACCAAGAAGGTAAGGATGATGATCATTTCCCATACACCTTATCACTTCTTTGAGTTCAGAGAGCTGTTCAAAGTCTTTGCAATGTACATGTTAGGTTTTGTGAAATCTACACTCACTGTACTATGTTTACAACTTGTGGAAATGGCTAGTAAGACGAGAGCGGATGGGCAACTCTATACAGTCTCACCCTTTCACAGATAAATTTTGGTAAACCCTGTTGTCCCCTTGGGCATAAACACGGGGAAATAATGGCAAAACATTTGTTTTTTGGCAACTTGCTTGGCATTGAGTTATTTTCACTACAAAGCTGGTGTTACACCTGTATTCCAATGTGAATACAAAACAAACCAATCATGAATGAGACACTAATTCCTGATTGGTTGAACTCAGAATGTGGTATTGAATCCTGACTGCTTTCAAAACAAGATACAACTGTCTGTGGCATTCATCTCTGATTGGCTGACTACAGGATGCCAAATGATAATTATTCAAGATCTGCCAAACAAATATCTTCTTCTTGGCAAATGATTAGTAGTTGGCTAAGAAAGAGAATGCATAATTTTCAATTAACAAATGGCTGTGTATTCCAGTGACATTTGATTGGCTGTTCTATATGTTATTAATACGACTTTCAACTAAGGATTTGTCGGGTGTTAGTTTATGCAAATGAATGCATATGATGACATTCCAACAGAAAGTGAACAGACAATTAAACTATTGTGACAGACGAGACACTGGACTAAAGTGCCTTGCACATGAATGAGAATTCATCAGATGTCAATGTTACATTATCCACAAACACTCTGAAAAGATTGGTACATCTGCCCCAGACTTTGACTACAGAAGACCTTACCAGTCACCACAGGAGGGATACAATTATCATACCTTTCAAATTCAATCTTCCCATGAAACATAGGATAGTGAATGTTATAGCTATAAACTGACTGGTTTTCTCAGTGTTAGAAGACATAACCCTTTCACTAACATGGTTTGGCCCAAACCTGTAGTTATCAATGGGAATAGTGGATCAGTTCACAGGGAATCGGGGGTGAACACATTAAACCAATACAAATCCCTCAAAGTGCACACTCCCTGAAGAGTAAAAAATTAACACATATTAACAAAGTTCATAATGGTGCACTCATCAATTATGAAGCTACTGAAATACAAAATAATACACACTATGATTACAAAATATTACACTGCACAAAATTATAGAAAGCATTTATATTTACAAAATTTGACTTAATTGATGGTTTTTCAAACTCCTGTTCTTGTTGCTACAGACATCAATAATTTTGTATCAAAGACTTGTAAACTGACCACTACTGTTATTTTGTAGTTTTTTGGTTCCCCCCCCCTTTTTTTTTACATGTGTGTTATATTATGAGTATGCAATATTATGTCGCACAGTCAGTGATTTAGATCAACCAACTGCCTATGAGATAATGGGTTATGGGACACAGTGCCCTCTATCAGGATACACAAAGAATCCTGTTACAACGCCTCAGGGAGATCTACCTTTTCTGACATAAACAACTCAAGTGGCAGTCTATTGACTTAAAGGGTGTGTTCCTATGAACAGGAACATGAATTAGAAATAGACTGAATGGTTTTTACAGTTCACAAGAGTTTTCAAGACTCCCCATCCACACCAGATTTCAACAAGTACAGCTAACCTTTGAACTACTGACCCAATTAGGGACCCAATTAAAGGAGACAAGATAAAACATTTTGAAAGTTGGTTTGGCCATTTTTGTTGGTAGTGGTTTTACAGAACACAAGAGGCTTCAAATGTAATGTACTGGTGTTTGGAGATACAATTAACATGACAGCCATACATGTACATTCATGTAAAACCTGTTGTTAGTATCAACAGAAGCATTTTATGGAACAAACAAACAGTGTAAATAAACAAATCTGTGGTTCCCTGCATAAATTAAAGCTGTCTAATACATTTCACAGTGTCTTTTGACGGTACCATATTACTATGACTGACAAAGAAACATGTAACATGGTGAAGAGACATTTCTACAACTGTCTTATGCAGTGTCAGCTGATATTTTAAATACAGCTACTATTTTGAATCCTGAAATAACTAATAATTAATTAATTAGTTAATTAAGACTGATTTGCACTTATGTTGGATTCTGGGTTGACAAGCAAACTTCCATTATTTATATCTATGTAATCCCTTAAATTGTTTGTAATCGTGAAATTGGCATTCAACTTAACATTGGCAATGAAGTCTGTCATATCAGGTGACTGGTTGACACAATCTAAAAATTCAAATATCAGTGCCAGATTGATATTGGCATACCTGTATTCTAATGTCAATTTAAAACTGAACTCTGAAATGCATCAAATTTGACATAAAAACCATGCAAAAGGATTTTTTTTAATGATAGGAATTTTTTGTTTTCATTACATTGGCAGAAGTCTGATAAAAACTACTCTGTGAAGAGGTGCTACAGTATGTTCATTTTGATGCAAGTGTTTTACAATCCACTAAAATATCAGTCCCAGCTTGTTTTTTGAAGTGGAATTTTGTAAAATTCTTGCGTATTTCATTATAAGTATTTAAATCAACAACAACTATTGGTGATGATATTAGAACAATAAACTGAAGATTTCTATTTTTGAAAAGCGATTGTATATGAACCGGCAACTGGGTATGACATTTTAGTGAATTATTTTACTGAAACAAGCAAAGTTGCTTTAGCAATAATGACAAAACTATGACTCCATATTATCAGCATGTAATAACCAAACAGCTGATTCCACCCAGTCATGTGTTATCAACCTTACAGTTTCTTGGCATTTTTTCCTTACTGTGTTGTGAGGAAGACATTATCTTTGCTACTTTTGCTCTTGGCTGATTGTTCACGCTTCCTTCGAAGTTTGACCTGAAATATGAAAACAAAAGAGGAAAGACATGTCAAATAAAATCATCTCAACCATCTGCAGCAAGTTGACTACAACACTGGCACAACATGCAAATCACTTCACTCTGTGAGACACTGCTTTGTGAAAAATGTGCATAGGATGTTTGCATGATATTTTTTCACATATCAAACTATCAAAATTCTCTCAGTTTATCTCAAAGTATATTCTTGACATCTGTCAGGAGATTACATATTGATATGGTTGGTCTGACATGGTCCAATATGATCTGACCTGACTTCACTCACATGACCTGACCTGACCAAAATGATCCGACCTGACCTTATCCAATATGATCTGACCTGATGCAATATGATCTGACCTGACTTCACCCACACGACCTGACCTGACCAAAATGATCTGACCCGACCTTATCCAATATGACCTGACCTGATGCAATATGATCTGACCTGATTTAACCTAAATGACCTGAACCAACCCAAGGTAACCACATCATATCTTACTTGTCCTGACCAGACCTTGCCATATCGTGTAAAAAAGTCACTCAACACAAGATGTTACGGTAAATTACCTGTAGCTGTAGTTTGTTGGTGAAGAAGAGTTCTCTCCATGAGATATCTTTTGCCAGTTCCCTGATTTCATCTGTCACTGTGTCCGAATGGTCTTCATAAATACGTTCCCACAAGGTATCGGAATTACAAACCTGGAATGATATCATCATTTCATGTTACACTATGTTACAGTTATGCTACAATCCCAGGTGTCACCATTGTCTGTCTGCATTTCTCAATCCCAAACAATCAAGTTGCAAGTTTTGAAACAAAATATCGTATAAAGGCAGCACTTGTAAAAAATGATGGATAGAGATAATGGTGCTTTGAGTCATAATAAAAAGAAATACGAAATGGCCTCTCAGAGAGAATATGGATTAGGCGAAGAGAAAAACGATAGGATAGCGTTACTTACTTCTCGGAAGGTTTTACACGTCTGTGCAAGGCTGGCGATATCTTCAAGATCTAAGTAAGAAGCCATCAGGATAAGGAGAGGCTTTGGCATCCGTACAATGTAATCTATGTTACCCTTGCAAAGATTTTTGGTGTACTCCAGCCAACTTTCACCGAAGACACGACGCACTTCACCTACAGAAACATAAAAACACAGAAATCTTTCAAAGCGTTTGTAATGACATACACTGTGCAGCATTTGTTTCATAAAATGCCAGAGTATAACATCTGATCCATGAAAATTATCAAATGTCATTATAAACAGTGTACCTTTATCAAAAATATCATTGTAATCATAGTCATCAATATCAACATCACCAAAATCATCATCATTGTTGTCATCATCATCAGGATTAGCATTAACATCATTATCATCATCATCATCATCACCATGGTGATCATATCATCATCTGTCATCAAAACCATCATCACCACAAGCTCATTTTGTACACAGTTCATGTTCAGCTTTATAAAAATTAAACATCCTAGGGGCATATTCACTGTTTGTTGGGGTGTTTTAATGTGTGTTTTTTTCATTTAACTATTTGGTTTACTGAATTCAATGGAAAATATCCCAAGACAAGCAAGCTCCTGTCACTACAGAGGATGGCATACATAGCTTTCTAAGCTGTGCTGAATCTTTACACATAGTAAGTATAAAGTAGCTCAATTTTAATGTGCAGACACCTGCTGCTTTTAGTTGGAATATAAATAGAACATCTATTGGCATGAGGAGTTCAACATCATCTTCACTGAATGACATCATCATGGTTTTTTTCTTGTTAAATACCTTGTCACCAAGGTTTGTAACCATAGCAACACCATGTGATGTGCATGAAGACATGTCTCCAGCGTCCACTGAACAAATAATTTTACAAAAGTTCATAATAACAAATAATCTGGTTACATAGCTTGCATATAAACTATCTGTATGTCACCATAACAACAAACGTGAATTATGGCACAATATTATATATCTCAAGAGTCAGACAAAATCATTTTGAAAGCAATACAGATAATGAAGGTTCTACCGTGGTCTTGTTGTTGTGAACACTGAAAATTTTGTTATTTGTCACAAAGCTAACAAAGAGATCGTGGCCACTTGATATTAAAATATTTGTGGATATTAGATAATTTGCTTGAATTATTCAAATACATGTATGAGCATAGTGACCCCTGACTTGGTAATTTTTGAATGTGCAGCAATAGTTCAAAGGTTCCTCCCTTGTGCAAGAACAGGGAGGTAGAATATTTTGATTACAGGTGGCAAAAATAAAAGTACAGGCGGGTACAAGTAGTGTATATGCACATTAAGTTTGTGCAAAATGTCCTGATTTTTTACTAAAGTAAAACTAAATTTTCACAGCCAGCAAATTTTAGCTGACAGCTGGTTGTTTTTGCCAGCTGCCGGCTATTTTCCTATTTTCCCTGAAGAAGACACAAAAGTTTTAAACTTACACTCTGGAGGAGTGTTTTCCTTTTAGAGCAAACTGTTTTTGAGAATTTAAAATGGAAAACAACAACTTGCAAAATGTGAACAAGAAATGTTAACTGTGCTACATCAAAAAACATTCCTTATATAAGTTGACAGCATGCCTGTTCAAATCTCACCACTTAGTTTTGGTTGAACCCCATTGTCCACAATGGTATGATGGACCCATACACACAGTTTGTTGATCACAGATAATTGAATCACTTCCAAGAGAGTGTGACAGACAGACAGCATGGCATTAATCTTTTGTGTTGTGTTTGATGAATTATGACAGGGTTACTCTGTGTAGCTACCAGAGGTACAATTAAAGAAAAATAAAGTATTACAATTCTGTAGTTGGTCTCAGAGTTGTGTCATGGAAAAAACTGCTTATCACTACCGTATCTCTCCTAAACTATGGCACGCTGAGTCGCTCTGTTGTTTTCATACGGTGTTGAAAGAAAAATTTTTGCCAAAATTTGTGAACGTAAGTGACATGGTTTGAGAGTCCTGGTACCATTTGTGAACTGTGATTGCATGTCATACCAAGGGGAACTGGGGTAAAATTTACCTAATTTACCAAGATGCTGCCCTCAACAAAAACACAGCAGTGAAACCAACCTTATTATAAAGCACAAATTTGTCAAAGCCTAAAGTTGGACGTACATTGTTTTCTTATGTACATTGCCATTTTCAAATTTTGCATTTTTATGTGCATTTACTTTATCTCCAGTAGCACCTTAGTCATATGGTAATACTTAATGGCTTTGATGTGTGGAATTTCACTTCATGTCAAAAATGTCACCTTTTAATCTCTTCATTGCCCTACAAATTCCAACTTCAAAATACCAGACTAAATTCATGACAAAGCAAACCAATTCTGTATCCATTTTTGAAATTCATGCGTGACTTCAGGTTCTGTGTATGCCTCAACAGCAAGTTATGATATTTTAATGAGGATTCCCACAATTCTTTTGCTCAAAGCCACAGATCTTAAACCTTCATACCATTTTCAAAGCATGACTTGACGACACATTTTCACTAACATTGACAGCTTGGAGCATCGCCCTCCGTAGATTTACTGTATCCTGGCAACAAGGGATTTAATTACAAGGGTGGATACTTTGACCTCTGACTCCAGAATGCAAGTGTGACTGGAAGGATGATGACCAGCATGAACTGGTTAACAAGACATCATGAAGTGGCTCAACAAAAGCCAAGCCACTGTGTTGCCCAGCGAACAATCGCTACTTGAGAAATTGCTTAAAGCCAACAATGGTATGGTCTGCAACAGTGCATCAAAGTATACGCTTCTGGGATTGTACAATTGTTCTAAACAGGTCTCTCACATCTATATGCTATAAATACTTTATAAGATCCCTGAATGTCTAAACAGGATAGTAGTTAGACCTTTTGATAATTTTCATTAGTTTGTGTTATGAGAACAGTTTTATGCTTTTGTCTCCCTACAATAGAGTGAAATGGAAAGTATCAGCCTTGTCAAAACATGATTGAAACATGCAACATCAGCTCTACCATACAGAGCCTATATATCATCGTTGACCTATAAAGGGTATAGGCCACATAACAATTCTGTTGTCAAGAATAACATTACAAATTACACACACACTGGCTGATATGACAAGCTGAACACTATATTTTTGAGGTGATTTTGAGAATAGAATAACAGTTGTATTTACAAACACAACAAAGAATCCCGGAAAAAATCCAAAAGTTAATAGTGGAGATTCAAAGTCATGACGAAAAAATTTAAAGGTATGTGGAAATTGTTTACATCGGCAAGGAATTGTTCACAAATTCATAACCTTCCCAGTGAAAAAACAAAGGACGTTTAGGTTTCTGATATCAGGCCTGAAGGCTTAAACTTTCCATGTGATACCGGTAGATAAATTTCAAATCAAAACGAAATGTAACTTGTAAGGTTCTACTGGGAAAATCTCAGTACTTTACCAAAATCATATGTAATCACAATCATGCTGCATTTATGTGGTGACAAAGATATATCTGACTACCAAACAGACATTCACTACAGGGATGTGATTCTATGCACATCAAGAATGCTTTTTAACAAATGAACACTATGGCTCTATTTTGGGATATGTGCCAATGTCCACCCTGCTGTAATTACCAGGCCATACTCCATTGTACCTCAACAATTGCCATTGTAAAGAAAACCAATGTATAAAACTCCTTGCCACGTCCCATGAGGAACTCATCTATGTTATTACAACATTCTCTATGCCAGTGGGTCTGCACTGTGAACCCTGCAAGGACTGTTATCTATACAAGATAGGTTAAACAATAGCTGTACCAGCACAGTAGCAGATAATACAATACCTTAAAACTTCCCCAATCTAAAAGCTTTATGCTATATAACAAAGAACTGAAAGGATGGTTTTTGTGTGGGGACTTCTTTGTACAATTTTCCTCATTTTTTTCAATATCATAATTGTTTATACAAACATAATGTACATTATAGTGAGAAAGGAACACTATGATAGGTGAGGTAGTGCTTTTAATTCAATTGTACTTTAATGTAATTTTCCAGCAGTGTATGATCCATGTTCAACAAACACATGAGTCAATTGAACCCTTTCACCCCCATAACCCTGTACATGGATCCACCCACTGTAATAGAAAACGATGGGAAAGTTCCAAAGTCTGGTGGTGTACAGGCTTTACCCTGTTCAGTGTTCACCCCCATTTCCCTGTAAACAGACCCGTACTCACTTTTGATATCAACAGCTTTGGACTAAACCATGGTGGCAGGGTTAATGGAAACCAAGAAATGCTGTGATCAAAATATATTGCACAGGTGCTGTGTGTAGCGTCTTCCTGTAAACAACTTGTTTTGATTGCTGCATGCAATACAAAGGACACTCCAAAGTGAAACCTGACATCAACACCCTGCACTGTCATTGAATTTTATGAGATAATCAAATTGAAGGCTACAACCTTAGAAATGAGCATAAACATTTTGAAAAGAGATTAGAAAACACTGATCACTGTTTGATTGTGACAATTATACAGTGTATTTTATTGCAAGGTAAAGACCATACTATGGTTGTTGCTAGGAGTTCATGATGAAGACTTTGACCCTAACAGTTTATGTATTTGAAAATGTCCACAGCTCTTAGGCTGATTATAAATTAGGAACAGATTTAAAACTATAATTTCTGATATATTTTCACCCTCATTTGAAATTCCAGTTGTCCAACTTTGTCATGGACAACATCAGGACTGTACCAACATTTAATTGTAAAAAGAGGTAGGAATAAGTCTCAGCCGTGCCAGGTCAGAGGTCGTAGCCTTTGTTTGCAGTGTGAAGAAAACTAGACTACAGCATCCTGCACATCAACTTTTGTGTGGGTTTTGTGTCTTTATTAAAAGGCCTGCGGCTATGTACTGAGTAGCGTGCAGTGTTGACCCAAGCCAAGCACATACCATACAACATTGACATATCCAGGGTAAGTCGACCACTCTGTCAAATCAAGTTACCTGGTGATATAGCAAAGTCAGGAATATGTTCAATTATCGACTTGATTTTTTATGGTATAATAATATGGAAGGGTTGTTTTTAACTCAAGGTGTCTCTTCCTTAAACGAATGCTTTGGGTCAAACACTGGGAGCAAGCACATTTTAACATATCAGTAATGATATCTGTTGTTTCTACATAGAAACTGATACATCCATGCATGTTTGGAACATTCACATTTTCCAGAAGGTCTCTTGGCATTCCTACAATCATAGACCCTCAAGGGTCTATGCTACAATGTGGCCAACACTATTTATTAATATGTTAGAAGAAAATTGGAAATAATCTTCAAATTATTACATAAAATTTAATTTCTTTGTCATTGCATCTGCTAACTGAAAATGATTCTGTCAGTGGTCATACATTACACTTAAGATAATTAATGACTACAGAGTTCATAATGTAATATTAAAACACTGTACATGTACATTAAAAGCTTCCTTGATAGGGGCTTGGCAACATTGTAAAGTTCATCCAAGGGCAAACAGAGCACAAACCAGCTATTAACATTGTTCAGACAATTCATTTCATGATTACCACCGCCATAACAACAATGTTGCCATGGTAACTAATATAATTATGATGGTTTATGATCATGGTCACTCAGGCTTGTGAGATCAATTTTCACAGCAAATGGGCAATAAACACTGTTAAGAAAACCTCAATATCACTTGATGAGATAGTTATATTAAACGTTATCATTTCCCTTCCTTTCAATGATTTGCAAACATTGTGCATGTAGATTAAGAGCTGCTTCAACAGGGGCGTATCACTGTACAGCAAAGTTCATTCAAGGACAAACAAACCATGAACTACATGTAGGTCATCACATTGTTCATAAAGTTCATTTCATCATTACCACTTCCTGAACAACAATGTTGCCATAGTAACTAAAGTAATTATGAAGGCTTTATTTACTTGAACTAAGCATTTTATAATCATGGTCACTCAGGCTTAGCAGATCAATTTCACACAAAGAGGAAATAAAAAAGCTGACTACATTATTTGATGAGATATCAGTGATATCAAGACGTAATTGATGTTTTCCTTCCTTTCTACGATTTACCAATTTTTAAAACATTTCACAGAGTTCTCAGACAACCATTTTGAGATTCAATCACCTTCCTTCCCACCGCTGTTTTATTTCCTTCACTGTAACGTTACTGAGTTTACAGAAATGCAATTTTGTTTAAATCAGAAGAATAAGAATATAGCTTTGTCAATTCATTTACTGTAGTGAGCCCTGTCCAAAGGCACCTATACTTGCATTAAACTAGACCTTTGAAAACAACATGTGTCTGAGTTAATTTTAACAGCTAAGGCAGAAGTTTAAATGCCTATTAACATCTTGTTCTTTACACCTGGTTGAACACAAGCTGAGGGCATCTATAAATAACATCTTGACTTTGATTCTGCTTTTAAACCTAGTATCTTCCTGGTACGTCACCGACATGCTTGACTTGACATTATCTGTAGACAGTTGCAGCTATTTCAGTCAAAGAAGATTTTTTGTGAGACAACCACTACTTCCCTTTTCCTGGCAACATGTCTCCTTTCAATGAAGATATTGGAAAAAAAAACTCACTGTGCATCCTATCGTCATAGACAAAGTCTTCATGAGATTCCCTGACTTCACCAGGTGCTACTTTCTTGTCATTCCGCAGGGATATCTTCCACCATCTCCATATTACCTGGAATCATATCAAAAGCATTCCTTATGGGAAAATGCCCATGAAAAAGAGTGCTCTCGAACTTGCATTACAATCTTTCTTTAGAGACTAATTGAGGTACAATGCGCCTTTTGGACAGATATTCAGACTCTAAAACCTTTCCAATACTAGTATTATTTTCGCCTACCACTTGTTCGGGCTAATTTTATACAGTAAATAAAGTTTTCACCAGCTTAGTTTTGTGAAAATCAGGAATTTTATTTCCTTCAATAGAGATAACACACGGATAGCGGCCATTTTGGATTTCAAATATCAGTAAATATTTGGTAATTTGTCTCTGTAATGACAAAATTTGAATTTGCATTTGCAAAAATCCTCTGATTTTTATTCTTGATTTTGAAAGCGAACAGTTGAGAGTATGCTTGAGGAAAGTTTCAGCATAAGTTTAAGTCTCTTAATTTTAAGACGCAAACTACCTTAATTTTGAGATTTTTATATTTTCAGTCCTACACCAATACTGTAATGGTGTTAGGCTGATGCAAATAAAAGACTAACTTTGAGAACACTCTTTTCTACAGGTACCAACTATATGTCAATACTGACAATAGGTAGAATGTTCTTGATTCAGTGACTGTGATTCGATGAAATCTTTGAGTCTGTGGTCATCAAATTAGCTATAACTGGGACATTATTTAGAAACTTGCACTAACTTTGAAGCAGTTGCTGATGATGATTGGAGTGAGGAGTGCTTATGATAATTTTGGTTATTGTTGTCGTTCTTGTTATTATTGTTTGTTCTTGGTGTTGTAATCAAATCATACTTGAGTCATAAATAACAATTGTACACTTGCTATCAATGATAACGTTCTCGTAGTGATAATAGCTCCATGCAATTACAGTGGAGTAATTGTACTGACAAATGCTTGTTTACACCTCGCGTTCGAGTTTATTTTTGTAACACTACCAGGGTGCAAAGAACCAGTTTATTGATTTTACGGAAAACGAGAGCTTCCTCACAATTCATAACATAACACTGTTCACTGCAGGCTAGTCCGCTCCGTCCCCGTGACCGCTGCCGTTCCCTAGCCCACAACTTTCCCAGACGATTTTGTGGTTCCCCACCACAAAAAAATCGTTGGAAAGTTGTGTCGCCCGTGATTCATGCCACACGTCGGTAGAAACAACACGCCTGACAGTGGCACTACATTGTGAGACGCCTGATCAGAGTCCCTCGGACCGTGGCCTGCTATACAAGTACAAAATATTGTCAAAAATGTGTGAAATAGGAAAATTGCAAAATAAAGTCTATTTTGTGAGCAGTTGCACTGAAAGTAACTCGCTTTTCGTGACAGACTAGATGTCGTCAACGAAGTTAGCTCTAAAGTTTCTGTCATAAAATCTTGTCAGTGAGCGGTATTTGTTTTCAGCGCCAATACACTCGTCAGACGCTACTGACGGTGTGGTCTGCAACAAGTTACATCAGGACATGCGCGGGCTTGTGCCGAGAAAACGTAAACACCGACACACGTTGCCGTTGGCAACCAACGCCAACGACTGTCATTGCACAGGATTCAAATATTGTCAGTCACGAAAGCTTCCTACCTCATCTTTCGTAACTAGCAACTGGTGAAAGTCTTTCAAGGGAGAAGGAGCTTGGCCACTGAGATCGAGTAGGATACGGTCTTTCCACCAGGACGCCATTTTGAACTTGCTAGATTCCCTAGCACTGTTTACAGAGCAAGCGCTTGCGAACCCTCTATGTTGATGAAAATTAAGCAGTGTTCTCCGGCGTTTGGTGGCAGTCATACTAACTTCAGCTCCTGTTTTACGTGACAGATAACGATTACATTATTTTTAAAACAAGAAAGGATACAATGAGAAAGAGTACGAGTAAAAAACAGGCAGACCCAGGGTACATAATGTGTGCTGCGTGTGAGGGGGTGGGGGTGGGAGGGGGTGGGGGTCCTAACGAATGGTTCCACTTCGAAGAAGCAAAAAATAAGAAAGTGCAACATGTGGCGTCATCATCAACATTCGCAAAACTCCAGCACCAAAGTTAATGATGAAGATGACGATGACGATGACAATAGAGAAGAAGAAGAAGAAGAAGAAGAAGAAGAAGAACAACAACAACAACAACAACAACAACAACAGCAACAACAACCACAACAACAACAACAACAACAACAAAACGTGAACAAATCCCAATGTAAATTTATTTAGCGATCTGAAGCCGATAGGAAGATTTGCAACAGAGAAGTCTTTAGTACACTTTAATATATTCAACAGAATTCAGAGTTGTCTTGTAAACTCGACTCGAACACCTCCTGAATCACTTTGTGTTTGAAAAGTATATCCTCTCTAAAATATCCCCTTTTCTAGCATTTCACCGTGACACTGTCTGTTGACCTAATACACGGTACTCTTCTGCTTGACTTGGCATATTTTGCTTTCTGCTATTACTCAATCATCTGGCATATGCCGCACAATGTTGCATACATCAAATATACGTAAAAAAACTTATCTCTGACTGTTCAGATAGTGATGCTCCTGTAAGGGGTGAATATTTGATATCCTGGGAGGGGGACTTGGAAGATTTCGGGGGAAAAGATTCCGAAAGGTCGCCTTTGATAAAAATCCAGCCTATGCAAGAGTGGAAAAAAAAAGATTGCCAGCAGATATGAAGTAAAAAATAATATAAATAATGCAAGGACAGTTATTTTAAGTCTTTTAATACATATACTTAAACATTTTGGGCGATCCCTCCGGGTACCCCATTTTATAACACATTTAATTTTCGGCATGCTCTTCGGGCACCTTCCTTTTGTAACATCTTTCATTTTCGGCGCACCCTTTGGTCACAGCATTTTCATAACATCTGAATCCACTACATTTCATTTCATTTCATTAATGCCCTGATTTGCTTAATATTTTAACTCCCTCTTTAAGTAGCATTTTGTTGTCCTCATGCGACAGTTTACACTTGAAAATATCTTGAATACTCAATGCAACTTGTCCACTCCATATCATGTGTACGTTGTTGTTAGTTCTTTATAACGATGTGCCTAATCATGAATTATCAACAAACGTGTTTGTTGTACATAAAGTGGTTCCCGCACTGACTCCAATATTGAATGTTTCTAGACTACTTTCCCTTTCAATTTCTAACAAAATTAAGCACAGAATTTGCAACGTAAGGTGGCAAGGATTGGACAAGGGTGCAAGAAATCGCCATAATAGATGTAGTCATTAATGTCTTAATAATATCCTTACTTTATGATGTGTTTTGTCTTTCAAAGCATATTATAGGATACAACTGCGTTCCTAAACGAATAGCCATACCTTGAATTTGAACCAATGTATCACATCAACTTTTAAAACCTTAGAAATCCCAAGCACTTCTGTAGCATATACATAATGCAGAAGCTGCATTTTGATTTCTTTGTCATTAATTCGTGTTTCTTTGCAGTGAAAAAATGAAAAACTTTCCTATTGGGATATCACTTGACTCTGTCGACAAGGTAATATTGCAGTGTAATTTCATGTCTTAATGTATTTTGAGACGAAAATTCCGTTAAAAAACATTCAAAACGGCCATCAAACAAGCCCGTTTTAATATGTAATACATGTATTTAACATTTTCTGTATCAGAGAGGGTACCCATCCTGATCACCCCTACTAATGGATTAAATGTGTCATTTCGGTATTCAACTATTTCTATGCATTTATAGTCTTTCAAATCCTTGGTCGGTTTGTGGCAAATGCTTGTAGCCAACTAACCAGAACACACAGTAATATTGGTTTTCTTACAGATTGAGACCTCGATGACTTCTTTAATTTCCATCAGTAATTTGGCTGCAGCCTCATGCTTCTATTTTCATTCCAACTTTCCAGCATTCTGAAGCAGACGCTGTTTGTCTGTAGTTCCATGTTAACTTTTCCATGTGTCTTGCTTTGTAACACAAAGAACATGGCATTTCAGTGCGCGTATGCGCGCGAAAAAAAATATTCCTCTGAGAGGGGAAGTGGGGGAAAAAAGATGCTAGAATTCTCACAGTTGAAAAAATAAGTTCAGGTGAAGCAGGGAGAAAAATGTAATGCTCCAGAGTCAATCTACAAAGCCCCAAATGGTCCACCCTATAGTCACTCCATCGTCAATATTGGTTTTATGAATCTTGACCAGTCCAGGCCCATAACCTTCGGGGAGGGGGCATGCACCTGCCCCCAGAATATTCAACACTGTCAATGTGTAAATGTGTGTAAATTACTAAATTCCTAGCTAAGCTCGGTTCTGCACCACCCCACCCCGGCAGTTCTACGGCCCAGCTGTCTGACGAAAACGTGTGAGGACATAGGATGGCTTCTCTGCAGGGGCTACGGTGTAAATATCTATGGTGTGCTCTTCCGTGTGTCATGATAGTTTACACAATTCATATTTTTATATATTAGACCTGCACATGATTGAAGGATTGGCGTGCTAACGAAAAAAAACAGGAAAACTTGCGAAGAACATTACTCTTGTGTTGAAGCGCAGGCAATGATATTAATTCTTGCACAATTACACAGTTACTAATAATGAAATGTGGCACAGGAAGCCCGTAGCGATATCGAGAATTATGTTAACGATGTTGATGATGATGATGATGATGGCATGATGATGATGATGATGACGACGACGACTGACAAATATTGATGATGATCCGTTATCATGCATGCATGGCTGAGGTAACTCCATTTGTTGAACAATACCCTTATCATAATATCACCGAAGTATTGAACTTTGAGCGATGTTGGAAAAAAAGTTCCCACCACTGCTTTAGGCTCGTTTTTGTTGAAATTCAATATGAAAAGCTATTTGCTGTCTATGTCTGAAATACATACGGGAATATAATAATCACATTCAATAAAAATTCCGCCAACGCCCCGAAAAAGGTAAACATGCAAGAGACCTCTCCCTTGCCATGACTTGCTGCGGTGTGCTGTATCATGATATTCATAATATTGTGTAAAAGGAATGCTTGTAAAGAAAACTTTTGACAACGTAGGTTTTAAAAAATGGCAGTGTACTTTTTAATCAGCAGAAAACGGGTACTCCATTGATGTAATCTTACAAAGAACGTGTTTTGGTGTATGTGTGTAAAATGTATACACAATTTTTATACGGTGTTAAAGTTAAAAAATTGGAACCAATGATCAGAAAAGAAAAAAACATTACAGACAGACTACGTGAAAATTTATATAAGTCAAAGCGTAAACAAGAGTTTTACAGTAATGTATCCAGCAAATTCTCAGGATAGGGCTAGAACAACAAAGAAGAAACAGAAGTGGGGGTCTGAAAATAGCAAACAACTTTTGTTAGAACGTTCTGCAATATCGTGTCGTTGACTCATAAATATGGTGATCGGACTACGCATACCCTTGAAATGTGATCACACTATTTAAGAATACCAAATTAATCGAACATGTACAGCTGAAAATAATTTGTTCAGTATACAAATAAAAAGAACTATCGAATATCAACGAATATAACGTCTCATTTTTATCACAGAAAGCTATTTTTATATGCACTATGTGTAAACAGAACAATTTCGTTTAATACTTATACATAAATACGAACGTCAAATTATGTAGTCCTAATCACACACACACACACACACACACACACACAAAATATATATATATATATATATATATATATATATATATATATATATACACGTAAATACATACATACATACATACATACATACATACATACATACATACATACATAGGCCTACATACATACATACATACACATAAATAAGACATGTAGTGCAGGGCCAGCATGTCGAAATCGAGAGATGCGCATTCATCATCACTTCAGGATACTCTACAAGTTCGTCTTTGTTATTCACATCTTATACACAAACTTTCTATACAGCTGCCACATGTATGTACAATGCCAACGACTTGACATCAAATAGAGCAGAAACTGGTCACCTCCTCTCGGCCGATACACAAGCGTTTGAGGGCGCTCTAAAACTCACAACGGCCTGGAATATCCAATCCAGGCTGACGTCCATGGATTTCTGACATCATGTTGTAACATGTTCATTTGAACCGATGAACTTCATTAGCAACTTATTTTTGCTTAGAAGATGCACAGTGCAGACAAAAAGTGCTTGTTTACGATCTGTTTATCGGAATTATTCTCCTACAACAATTAATCTAGCTAATTGCTAACATTTTCCTTTATATAGGCCTATATATATATA
>LD364252.1:131656-145725 GCA_001465055.1 Ptychodera flava | reverse complement strand
AGGTCATTCAGACCTTGACCCCAAGGTCACCAATGACCGTTGCTCGGTTGCTTGGTATTGTAGGTTAGTTTGCTACTTCTATTTTGACTGTTTTGTATTGTAAGTTTTGATAGTATTTAGTTTGAGATCTGCGAGGGCACTAGTTCTATGCCCTTTACTGCTTTCTATTTGCCGTTTCATCTTGTGCTTTATTCTTACTTCGTTGGCGTTTACATTCTCCTTTTGCAATAAACCCTCCTGTCTTTCCTCAACTTAGCGGTGGTGTGTTCACAAAACGTTTCTGGAACACACGTAATTGCTTGTAACATTGCATTTCCATCGACGACATAAGCTGTGTCTTGGTATTGGGGCTTTTCTGTCGGTTTGACTGTAGCTTCTAAATTATGGAGAAGCTTTGCTTTGTCAGTCTTTACTGGACATCCGTCAGCCGTGGCTAGAGACCATGGCACTGGCCCTAGTGGAAATGACAATGTCATGTGAAGATCTATATTGTGTTGGGTCGATAGTAAAACCAATTGACCAAAGATATTTCTTTCAGCTTTAAACTGAACAAGTTTGTTTTGTGAGCTGTTTATCTTTTTAGTTGCCCCGATAGCAGCAAATGTTTTCAGTTTCATGCGTTTTAGGGGATCATGAAAACTGGTTCTTTTATCAACAAGCCTTTCTTTAACAAACGTATCCCTTGCTTCTCTCCCAAGACTACATGCTTGCAATAGATCATGGGTTACATCTGGCGGAGCTGGAACACCAGATGATAGACAATACAACTCATCCCTATTTTCTACTGCAAATGGATTCATAAAAGTCTCAAAAGCTGCAACCATTCTCTGCACATCGACCTCACTGCTCTTTATTTGAGTGGATCTTAATTGCTTGTGTACTGAATCGTCAGTATATATCATATCAGCCATGATCAAAGTTGCTTCAACATACTTGGCTCTTGAGTGGCGGGTGACACACAACCTGTGGTATGCAGCATAGTTCCTACTGAAACCAATGATCCCTCCATGTGATTTGGCATGTCGATTGACAGTCTGTTCAATCGTGATATCTACCTCATTTCTGGATAAAGGAACACTAGATCGCGAGACACTGAATCCATTTCTCCTGAGAAGATCTTCAGCGCCTGGATGTGTCTGTGGCAGATTCATTAGAGTAATCAAATATACAGGAATGTATCGTGAATAATTGTGGTGATCATACGCAAAGAAAAGTACACATAGTTCGTGCAAAGTATGAATGTGCAAGTCAAGATTGTTTTCCTTTGTTGCCCTGATGCATGAGATGATTAGCCACACTATGTCAATATAGCTCATCCAGAATTCTGCTGTCTTTCCCAAGGTACCGCACCTAACGTCATCTTTAAACCTGCAATACTGATCATAAAGCTGTTGGAAATTTTTACTAGCCATCACTTTCTGCATATTCTCAGAATTTTGTAATTGGGAAAGTTGATGAAGGGCTGCCTTATCTTCTGCGTTGAGCCCTCTAATTCCCTCTACTTTGTCCAAAAATACTCCAAATAGAAGCCTTTCTAATGCTTCTAAAGCAATCTTGTGAACACGTAACGCATGATTGTAATATTTTCCAGACATAACTCTCTGGATAGAACCAATGGCACACACACCTGCCTCGATCAGAATATCCTCAAGACCACTACCTTTCATGCGCTTACCAAGAGCGGAAAACGCTGAACATATGGTATGAAATACCCCCATTCGGACAATTACATTTATTTACTGAATTTTGGGTTTTGCCACACAATATGGTATGCTTTTTTTGCCACAGCCAAATCAAATGTCACAATAGTAAACTCCTGTCCAACACTTTCAGTTGCTTTCTGGGACACTTCGATAACATGCTGTACTGTAGCATTTTCAGTGATGGGAAATTTAACAGGAGCCATATACTCAACCTTAGAGTGTGTATTCTGTGTTTCTGGCATGGTTTCGTTAGTTGTCACAGATAGCCATCCAGCCCACGAAGGAAGAGTGGGTGTTTCATTGAAAGGAGATTTCCTACAATATATCCAAATGAAATTAGACAAGCCAATTCTAACTAAATTTTCCGGTCTTGTCGGGACAATTGTGGTAACACTTAAGCAAGGTTCTGATTTTTCTTTCATAAAACAAGGTGGAAGCCCCTCTGGTACTTGAACACGCATAGACCTTTCACGAGATCGACTTGTATTTGATTGAGGGAAGGTTTGTTCTAGTGTGCCATCAACTTCCTGGATGGCAATACCATGGGCAGTGTGAGTAGTACCAGAGCCTGACGGGGTTTCTTCGTTTAAGTCAAAGTTGTCCCAGCAGAAATGCAAAACTGCATTATTGTTTGTGGAAATGCCGGAAGGTAGAAATGAATAATGAGCTGTGACGCTGTTGCTCATTGCAGTTTCCAGTTCTAGAGTGTGTGAATAAGACTGACAATGTCCAAAACGGTTTAGCATTGTAATTATCTCAGCACTACCAGTGAGATGACGGATAGTCATGGCAAGTAGGATGTGTTTTGGCATTTCCCATTGGCCATTGGTCACAGCATAGCAAATATCTTGAGAACAAGAACCAACAAATCTCTCCGCCTTTGCAGACAGGGATTCCCGTGGCTTCCCAGAAACAACATGAGAGAGAAAATCACAAAGCAAGACCGGTGGTTTTCTTTCCTGTGACAATAACAAAGGAATGGTCGGTGGCCAAGGCATGTCTTCTGATGCCTTATACGCACTTATTATTTGGCGTCTCAATATCATGGCCACCTCTTCTATTCTTCGTTCCACAGATGATGCAAGTTCAAATGCCATTTCTACTGCTTGACCAGTAGCAACACTAACTGAGTATACCAATTCGGCATGGTATGACGGTTGCCAAAATGCTATTTTGTTTCCAAAGTGTCTTTTTATTTTGTCTTTGAGTTTATCATTTTTGTAGTTTTCATTATACAGTTTTGGACTATTCTGCAACATGAACAGTAAGTATCTTTCCCGCAACATGGTCATCCGCTCAACTTTCTGAAGAAATATTATATTTTCTTCAATATAGCTGCAAATATACGCAAATGCATTTTTATGTGCCTCAAACATGTCAGCAGACTCATCTTTTCTACCGGTAGCCTGATATTTGCTAATCTCCCTAGTGTAGTTTCGTTGGCAATGGTTGTGATAATGTGCTTCACGGGCAATTAAATCTATGCCCCGAATTCGACACAGTAAATTTTCATCACCCTTTTGTTCTGCAGCTGCCTTGATGGACTCTTCTGCAGTTTTTGTGACACATTTAATAAGTAAATGTCGTGTACCTTTCACCTTTATGAATTTATTATTGCAGAACAAACACCTATCACATGGTAAGAGTACAGATTTTGAATTTGGTTTGATTTGAGCTCGCCGCCTTCTCTTTGAACTGCTTGCTTCGTCTTCTATGTCACCTGTACATTTTCTCTTCAACCGTTTTATGTTTGTAAAGTTCTGGTAACACCAACGGTGGCTACCATGAATCGTGGTGTTGAACTGTTCGGGTATATTCTGGATGATTTCATCCAGTCGCACAGCAGGATCAGCACTGCCTTGTCTCATTTTGGAAATTTCTTGTATCTTTGAAAAACTTTTGTTATACAGGGGATTCACCTTGGTGTCTGTCGTGTTTCTATCAAAATGAATTATACAAATCTTCCGTACTGGTAAAGATTTTGATCACGATCTTTTTCTTTTCCCCTTTGCTGTCATATGAAGGGGTGTTTCCTTTCGAGACATGTTTGTCCGTGCTGGTATGTGAAAAATGTGAAAAAACTAATGACTTTTAGCCAACTAACGATTAACACATAAAGTTTTGAAAGAAGAGTTAAAATCTTGGATAAAGACAACAGCTCACTGCAAAAATATTCATATATGGTAAATATAAACGTGCTTAGAGCTGAAACAACGATATGAGCTCAAGCACTATCGTTATTAAAAACGGAACAAATATTTGTTCACTCGAACTGGATAATACTAGATAGCTGATGAAAATTATGAAAGCTCTAGTGCATGTATAGAATCTTAAAGCAGGTCTATCACCTTGTAACAAAAAGCTCTCTGGTAGTATTAAAAGCTGTCAGAGGCTCACTGGATAAAATGTGCAACACCCTTGTGCCTTAGGGTTCTTTATTTTACGTCCTACTGTGAATACAATCTGATATTTATTGTAGAATTCAGGTTCATATGTCAAAGTTGAAGCTGCATCAATCAAAATATGATACGGGTGATCAGGAGAAAACAATATCACGCTTCAATGCTCAGTATATTTCATAAACATGTTCAGAAATTAACCCAGTTAAGAAGTTAAACGTAGCGGCCAAACTTTTGATGAAATGTAAAAATATACTAAGTTATATACCTTGGCTAAAATAATTTACAAATTAAAAGGATAGTAATGGTAAATCAAGATGCAACTTTTCCTATACTGGAAAGTTATGTCTTGGTGTTACTGTAACCAAAACTAAAGTGTTTTATCAGAAAATTAATTGAATGACTTGCCTACCACAATCAACACTTACTGTGACAACGAATTATAAAATCCTACAGCTGAAAACTTACTTAAACTGAAACTTAAACGCAGCTGCATAAACGCAGTGTAAAAGTGATCAAAACGCCTGCCTGATATCAATGATTTTGGAATTTAAATTATTGGTTTGAGATATTTGTCACAAATGACATCAGCTGGATGTATCAACTCATGCAGTGTACATTATCACTTGTATTGAACTTGACAAAATTCACCCTTAAGGTGTGTGGTATAAGCAATAAACATACTCTCTATACCGACGTCTAAAATACAATTTTCCTGGCGGTATTTTTGAAATGACGTCATTGTTGCGTAATATCCGGCGATATGTATGTAAATTAGTAATAATATGATAGACCGTTTCATAAGCTTTCGATTGATACCACATACACTGTAGTTGCCTGCAGTACAAGTGCATGCACAGAGCATTTGGCAGGGCAACCCTACCCCTACCCTTGTTAGATATCGCATTTTGCGGGGTTTTCATGTGTACTTACCCACCTAACTTTAAAAGCCTATAACTTCTAAACGCCCCACTGCCCAGATGGCAAACAAACAGAATTTTACTTCTTACATGATAGGCTTTCAGAAAAACATTGTCTGCAAAATTCCCCAGAGGGGGGGAGGTTTCACCTATACTGGCCCATGGTCTACATGCTTTGGTTGTCTGTTTTCCTATGGACGTTTCGAATTAGTGACGAAATCATCTGAAATCGACCTTGCTTGCTCCTTACTGTACTCATAAAAAGTTGGTTGATAGCCGTATCATTTATTGATATTATTCCCCTGTTGGGCTATTCCTCTTCAATGGAGAGTTTATGGCACACTTTTAAATCAATCAATTTAAACATTAAGATGTCCACACAGGTTTTCACCATTTGAAGAAGTTTTATTTTAACCCTTCCCGTAGAAAACTGAACGACTTGTCAAGTAGTTACTGTGTAGTGATTAGGTCTGTACCGACCCAAAACGACCTATTTTTGGGAAAATAAGTGGTTGGAACTTCATACATACTTATTTTGTGATCATACATACCTAGGCCCCCCTAATTGTTTTACATCCGGAGAGCATAACTACTTATTTTGTTATCTACTTGCCAGGTCAAAATAAAAAATTACATTTAATTTCCTACAGACTTATGTTGTTTTGGGCCGATGTGGCGTATTTTAAGTCAGACTGCACTATACTAGAATGGTGACAGTGACAGGCCTACGCTGCATATTTGGAAATGTGTGATAGTTGATTTTGATTTTCAACTTCAACAAATTGTGTGAAAAAAACTACCATTTGACTTTGATCGGTACAGAAAATCAATCACTGACTTTTTGTGTACGTTTTGCCAATGATCAGTTCTCATTGAAAGCGTAACTGTTTCCACAGAATAAAAAACCCGAACAGACAGTTCGTGTTCGTGTCGGCTACATGGACGATCTGCCAAAAATCCCTTTGCCAAAAATGAGCTCGACGTAAAATATGGTTGAACTTATTTCACGTGCATATCTCCCTTTAAAAGCCTATTCTTTCAAAGAACTGCAACTCAAAAATGACATATATCTGGTTCTTTTGTGTTTTCTTACCGGGCCCTTTCAAACACAGGTTGTTTAACTGAACTACGAGTCTGACCACAGAGTAGAAAGCTTACGACTACGTATGATGCCCTATCTCAGCGTAATAAGCATAGTTTCAACCTCGACTCATGCCGAACGTGCGCGATGAAAGTCATCATCGGGACAAGTTTGTAAGTCACGAGACTTGCATGTCGGAGACGTTTTTGCAGAGCGTTGTGATGATCTGGTAAAGGTTTACATGTAATGGATTTTCTGTCGTTTGAGCTTTTCAAACGCAAGCTCTCATACAGCTGTTTTCGATCACGTTGCTAGCTGGCTGATGGCGTGGGTCACATGGGTCAGACTTTGAACCCAGGACTTTAGAATCACGCCTGATGAGGTCATAGATCATGTGAAGACTTCTTTATGATTGGTCAGATTATTGTAGATCATGTGAAGATTTCTTTATGACTGGTCAAGTTGCCAAAACGTCACGGGTCAAATCCTAAGTGGCAAATTAAATCTGACATGCACTAGTGGGACGTTAGGACGTTTTGAGTTTGAGAGAAAATTGTCACCTCTTTTCGCGCTGATTTTGACACAGTTTCGCGTAAAATTACCGTAGGACATAACCATTCAGGGTATGTACAGGTTAGCTATGAATTCAAAACCAACAAACAGCGTTTACGATGCGTTGATGGCCCTTGGATGACCGATTCTTAGATCAACCGCGATATCGTCCCGTAGAACACGAACACAACCCATATGCATAGTTCGATCGAAGCATGGAGGCAGGAGAGACCGAAGAGATTGTTTAAAAATTCGGTAAGTAATTTCCAATACACCTTATCCACGAGTTGCCGCTGTAATTTTCGCAGTTTTCACTTCTTTAGTCACGCTACATTGACGTCATTCTGTTCAAGTGTACGAAACAAAGGGACGGTGTTGGCAAAAATTAAACCATGATGGAGGTTGGTACCTCAATATAGACAGTGAAGTGTTACTCCACACTGTCTATCTCTGTGGGTTAATTACAAGGAGAGTTGTAGTAACGAATAGAGCAAGGCTATTATCTGTTATTTTTACTCATTGATTCAAAATTTTGACCGGATTGATGATATACAACAGATACTCATATATTTTTATTATTTAAACTTTGACCTGGTTTTAATATTATAAAGGGATACTTTTTGATTTACATTTCTTCTGTTTGAGATGTGCTGAATCCCAATCACCACCGGTCAGTAGTTGTAGTTTGGAATGGTGTGTCACTAATCAATGGGGAAAATGAGGCTGAAAAGCAAAGATTTGGTAATCACAACGAACATATTTATAGATATGTCTCATGAGTGTTTTTATCAGAAGGTAAATTATTTTTATATCAATTATTATAATTTCATATAAGCACGTAAATGCTCTTTCCATGAATTTTTATATTAAGGATAGTCGACGAAGTACAAGCAATTTCACTTTCCACATGTAATGACATCCTTGTCTGTTATTTATCATTTTTATTCTCAGTGTATCTATGGGCAATGGCCAAGAAGCTGAACAGACCAATGTGAAGTTTCAGAACAAGATCGGAAACATAAGGATGGCATCGAAAACAACTTTTGATAATGTGAAAAATCAAATGCAGACTTTAAGACGTGTTCTGTTGGGTTTTTCATATGAACCTCCCCTTCCACTATGAAATAAAGAGCTTGCAAACTTGACATCAGAGAACTGCTTCTTGTAATGTCTTGTTGCTTCTTGTGCTGTCTTGTTCCCTATGTTGAGGTAAGACTAATTTTCAGTTTCTTACGTGGCAAGTCTATCCACTACAGTTCATTACAAAATGATTCTGAACCGAGTAAATTTGTAATGGATGGAAGTATTGGGAAGGCTACTATGTACACTGTCCCATGAACTCTGCTGGAAGCTGCCCTCTGTCTTGGGTATCACTGTCCATTTTTCAGTTGTTGACCTGGTATATCAAGTTTAGAAGCATGATAATTATGATCATACATAAAATGTTGGATGTGGCTGCATCACTGTTGTCAATTCCTGGTTTTGCAATTTTTTCATACATCGAGACTTGAATATATAGGCATCATGTATGCTAATTTTTAAGAACATACATACTTATTGTCAAGAAGTATGTATATATTAATATATGTAAATTTTACATACCAATTTTACCTGCTTATATATATGCTAATTAATATATGTAAATTTTACATACCAATTTTACCTGCTTATATTTACGCGCTTTAAGTATGTATTGTTAAGTTGTTATGCTAATTTTTAAGTCTGTCTGGCCGATGCCTACCTAGCTAATTTACATTTTTCGGCCTATACACATACTTAGTAGTATGTACAGACCTAACTTTGGCCATAGACAAAAGGAACAAGTCTGTAACGAAACAAGTAGGTATCTGCCACAAAAACAACTTATATACAGACTTATTTACAGACTTATGGATAGCTTAAATAAGTATGTGAGTTTTATAAGGGTTTGAGCGCTGTAATTTTTCCTGCCCAAATTTTAGTGCAAAATTTCACCAATTTTAATGAATTTTTCTGGAATTTCTTTTATAACTTTGGACCAAATGGACATCACATTTCATTGGCTACAGACTTTTCTCAAAATTTTGGCAAAAATCTGAGAAAAATTGACTGGGGTTTATTACATAAAGGGAACAAAAATAGACTTTGGCGCTCTGAGGGTTAAGCTTAAAATGGCGGTGGACATAAAACAGGCTGGAGTGTGTAAAATGAGTGTGTTTTCATGTTTTGAAACATATTCTCATCCCTTTGAGCACACTGTAAGCTGTAGCGTCGTAACTTAATTGTGATTTTGTTGTTGTACAAATAAAACATTTCAAAGGTACATGTATTTACATTGTCTGCTCGAATATTTTCATTACTGGCTTGTCTATATAGAACTAAACTTCTTTAAACAACGTAAATGAAAGTTTGTCTTTCCCTAGTATCTTTGTATCCGAAACTCGCACCAGACACGACCATGCCCTATGAATCTCACTGACAGGTACAAATCGATTGGAAATATAATATGTGCACCTTGTCTGTCGTGACTATTTACAGAGTGGTTGGATTTCTGTGGTTCATTTATGGTTGTAAATGATATAATTCACCACCTCGATACTAAACCTCATCAACAGGAAACTTGTTGTATAGCGTTTCTATCATAATGCGCTGTCAACTGGGGCCGTTCTTCAGCACCGTATGGGACCGGTCGTGAACGATGATAGGTGTCGGCTATTATACAAATTTTAAACGTGTTTGTTTGTATGTATTTGGTACAACTGTACTTGTACCTAAGTGCAATGCTAGTGAACTCACTGCAAACAACAAATTTTTGACCATAATCACAATCATCGGAGTGTCACAAGCCTTATTTGTTCAGCTGTTTTACATGTAAATGAACATACCAACTTAGGTCACGCATATTAGCAAAGGTAAGGTTATAATTTTAACATGTTAAAATATGGGTTCATATCAGTACCGTCTAAACAACAGGAGAATGGCAATACAGGCATAGCATATATGATAATTTTATGTATCCCATGCATCCTATTTTGGCATGATGCTAAACATAAATCAGCAAGATCACATAAAGAAGTTTGACTCTTTCATGTGCAGTATAATTTCCATACTTCTTCATAAGAGATGGACAGATTTGTAATTTATAGTAGTATGTGCCTAATGAGTCACTTAAACATTTGCTCAAACTTTCTTCAATCAAACTATCAATAATTCTTTATGAAATAAAGAATAAAAATCACTGTGCAAAGTTTGCTACAAGTGAACCAAAGTACCTGACATTTACCAATATTTGAAATTCAAAATAGCCGCTTGATCTCTGTGGTAACACAATGTGGAAAATAAATTTTTGATTTTTGAAAAACTAATGATAGTGTTAATTTTTCTTACTCCTGGAGTTTTAAAATGAAATCCGAACAGTGGCAGATCAGAAAAGAATTGTACCAATTTGTGAGTCAGAATATGTCTCTGAGGTGCATCCTACTTTAAATGGAATCAAATAGAAGTAATGAAATAATGAAAAATATCTACCCATACTATATACTACAGACAATATATAGTAATGTAATAAGGTTATTATTATTAATATTATTATTATGACAAGACAAAAGGAAAGGCACTCTTGGTAAAGCTAGATGCCACCAAACATTTATTTGAAGCTATTAAATCAGATTACAAGTAAATTTATTCTTACCATTATTGTCTCATGATCTTGATCATAAATCACAAATTTTATATCAGCAAGCTGGCTTTTAGGTTTTGAAGCACTGAAGTTTTTAGCTTCATCACACATGATTTTTGCTATCACGTCTCTAGGAAATTTGAGACCACCAGTACCAATAGCTGGAAATGCGATGGATTTCATCCCCAACTTGTCTGCTTTGTCAAAACACTGCTGCATCACTGACTTCAAAAGCTGTGAACACAACACAATGCTCCACATTTAACTTATTATCATATCCTTTACAATACAAAGGGTCATAGTCTTTGTAATTTCATTTCACAGAGATTGTTGCTATACTTGCCCAATGTATAAACGGGGCTGGCTACATGGTAGGCACCAAAATTTATCTTCCCTGCAGTGAAAAAAGCTTCTGTCTCTAAGCTCTGGCTGGTAAATGTGCTCATTCCCGGTGATGATAGATTTTTATAAACTCATATACCCGGTATGGGGACATCTCTCATCAACAAGCCTTATATTTGAAGCTGAATTTAGATTTAAGGGAAATTTTGTTCTTTCCTGTGAATTTGCTCAGTGGAACCATCTCAAAACTGTAATTTTGGAAACAGTATATTAGGTTTTCAAGGGCAATAACTAGTACAAAGGTATATATTAAGAGTCAAACACAATGTTCAGATCAATTATATCATGATGTAAAAGATAGTTTGGCAATTTAGTGTTAGTATATTTTTCAAGAACAAGAAAACACAGCAATGCAATGCACTTGCATGGTTATATAGCTTCAACATTTTTGCCACCTAATGTTAATTATATCCATATTCAATTTGCTATATTGGCTTGTTGTGGAAGTTCTGGCTAAGCAGGTGCTGTGTTATATCAAATGATGTGAACTGAACAAGATTTTTTTCCATTTTGATGGTGTATCATGAGTTCACTTCTTGGGTGCCATAAAAATCATGTATGCAGTAGGTGAGCCAGACTATAAAACAGCCTTAATGACTCCACCAACGAAACTCAAATTTCCATAAACGTTCTATGCTATAGAAATCTATAGAAATTCTGTGGGATGGGTGTATGTTATATAACTAATATTTAAGCACTGTCATCATACCTAAACCCTGATTGTCTACAGAACCAGTACATCTTGTGATCTGATGAAACCTTACCTTTTCAGCTTTTCCACTACTGTCCCATTGGCAACAAAGAACGTGAAACACCTTCTTACACTTCAGGTTGCCAGTTGCTGAGGTTACCACTATATCTCCCTCATTTGTGTATACTTCTGTCTTCTGTATGTCCACTTCCTGCTGAAGTTGTGGACCAGCCACCTGGAGGATGGCTTTAGAAACTGCACCAGTGTTTAAATCCAAAGATGTTTGTGCAGTGTTTACTATCACGTCAACCTGAATAAAGATCGAAGTAACAATCAGTGCTCCGTATATTATCTTCATTCAGCTGTGATAAATATTGTTATCATATACCTATCCTAGTGAGGTTTACCGTAAAACATTCAGTCATATTACACAGTAAATGTCAAGATATGCACAATAAACGTCATCGATTTTGGAGTGTTCCCGAGCTACATATAATATAATTTGCAATTTGATGGTCAAGTTGCTACATATGGAAATAACATGTTGAGTCTCGTAATATTTTCCCATGGTTTTTCAGTTAAAGTGAATGTATTTTTTTAGACAAACTCTGGCAAATATGTTGGCACAATCCACCTCTACTATGAAAGCTACATCCACAATACTCATTATCACAATCCCACATGCATGCTTGCAATGACACCCAATCTGGTACCTATACAGTTGGATCATTTACCCATTAGCCACCAATGCTAACATCCTCCTGCTCATTGCTTTGTTGCAGCCACTTCAACTTCCAAGTGTTACAGACCAACAGATATGTCTTGTATAATCATATTTGTTGGTGCTTAGCTTATTAAAAAACAAGTCATCATTGATGACATGTCCAAGAGGGATCAAATTTTTGGAGTTGTTAAAATTCTTGTTTTGATTTGGAGCAAGCATCGTTTGATAGCAGATTCAAATCACAGTACAATATATCCTTGTACTAAGTTTGAATGCAATGCGATTCAGACTGACAAAATGGTCACAGAGCATATCCACTTTGGTTTGTAGAGTCAAAAACATATGCAATGATTGCATAATGTCAATCCACACAGTTTTTTTATCAACTTTGAAAAACTGAAAGGTGACACGTCCCTGCCTCTTCTTTAAGGTAATTCCTCGATGGGATTTCAAGGTGGGGATAGAGCACAACTGTAAGTTCAACAGTCAAGATTTATGGAAGGCGTAGCTGTCTTAAAGGTATATAGTCACCTGTAATCTAAATATGCCCATATATGGTCAAAGGGGCGTTCTTTGGCATTCAAAATGCCCATGTACCCGGTAAGGGCGCTGTTTTTAAAAAGCGGCCACCCGCTTAAAATCTGTGATTGGTTAGATTTTCTCTTCCATGGTAACTGAGGCAAAATTGGAACAGGTGACCCTTTAAGTGAAGTAAAATGAAGATATGATAAAGGCATTTTGTTTGTATTCAGCTGTTTCACTAACTTTTGAAGGCAAAAACTACAAAGTGACAGTAGTCGTTCACAAACAGTGCCAACTGCAAGCAATAAAAGGCACTGACACTGAGGGACAGTACCTTGTTGTAGAATTTTGAGACACAAGGATGCAAATGAAAGTGCCAAAGTAAGGGATGATTGTCTGTTTACTACATGACTTTGTCATACATGTATAAACGATAAATACAATAAGTCTTGATATTGATCACCATTTAGCATAGAAGGAAATCGCTAATTCACACTTATGCAGCATACTGTACACAGGGATTATGTGTAACATACCTGCAACAAACAATAGAAATACCAACTCACCTTCTGCTTTGCTATGCTATCTTTGATCATTGTTATATACTTGTCTTCAGCAGTTTTGAAAACGTAAGGGTTGTTCTTGGACTGAACACCTGCACCAGTGCTGAACCCAAGTTCTTCTTCTTCCAATTGTTCATCAGAATGACTTGGTGCCATTTGCCAATCATCTGCATGAACAGGAATTAGGAAAATGATTCATATATTTGAGCGCCCCTCACACACACACACAACTATAATTGTCAAAGTGAGTGTGAAAGTGCTCGATTGTGCACTTCGTGGAAAATAGCAAATGAACGTCAAAGTGAGTGTCAAATTGAGTGTGATGGTGCATCCAACGATAGAATGTGGCATATGCAATCAGCTACATGTATGTTAGATCACGTTGTTCCAGGACTATATTCGCATGGAGCCATACAGCTTGCACACTCCCACAACTTCATGTACAAGACATATTTTTCATAGTCTATACCATTAATAATATAAAGTAAAATTGAATATTTGAGATCTTTGATGCTATTACTTGTGTGGCACTTTTGTCAGAGAGGCCAATCATAGAGACCTGGCTTATTGCCCTTACAAAAAATAATCGACACATAAAAGACGTCGACCTGGCCCATGTTCTTTAAAGACCAAATAAACTTTGATAGTTCAGTGCTGTTCTCATGTTCTGTGATTCATAAGCAAAGTGCATCTTTACTTAAGTTGCTAGCAGTGAAGCCAATTAAAATTTCCTTTCTCCTTATTGCCTCCCATTGACACTTTGGTCTTGTAAACTCTATTTCCTATACTCACAACATTTTAGCACTCATACTCAATTTGCCACTCATATATATTATATGAGTGTGTATATATAT